>SRPX01000188.1:0-46385 GCA_018360215.1 Claviceps spartinae | reverse complement strand
CCAGGGTAGGTGTATGAGTGAAGTTATTACGTGCGATGGTCAAGAATGGGAGGAAGTGCCTTTGAAGTGAAGTACAGTTACAAATGATTTCCGTAGTAAAATACTTCCACGTCCAAATCGGGTAAGGCGTTGAGGCAAATTCTCAAATCCTTGAGGCGTATTCTCATACTCCACCAATGTGACGCGTCCTGACGTGAAACGCCCACCGGATGCTCATCCGCTCTGTGAAATCTTGTCGTCAAATCGGATGTGGACCCTTTTTTGTTCCAAAGAGGGTGCAGAACCCGAATTGCCAAAATTAGACATGCGGGCGCCTTTCGTCTCGCCAAGGCCATTTGTGTATGTATGTATGTATGTATGTACGTATGTACGTATGTATGTACGTATGTATGTATGTATGTATGTATGTATGTATGTATGTATGTAGCAGTCTTGCAATTCGCCAGGAGCGTGTTGTTCCAAGCTTATTCCAAGCTCTATTCCAAGCACATGTTGATGCCACATGGCACCCCAGGAGGGAGGATCAAGATTCAAACCACGTCGCGTTGCCTTCTGAGCATGGTCGCTTTCTCAAGAAGTGAACACAACGCCTGCTCAAGATGAAATGGTACTCAATGACAGTTGGCTGGGTATGAGTCTGTGGTTTCATGAGTTTCTAGGTTGGGTGGCGGAGCAGAAGGCGAATAGGTATGTACACTATACCTATATACGTCAACAGGGAATAGGTTGGTAATGTACCGTACAAGCAGTGAAGCACCCGCGACTCCGCGAGCGCGTGTGTTGCCCCCACCTGCAATATGAAAGGGGCAAATCGCCATAGCTCGACATGAGAAACAGGGGGGTATGTATGTACTCCGTAGACGCACCCAAGCTTTTCGTATGTACATACCTATCTCGATTCTCGAATATTATTAGCCCCTGAAAGCCAAAGACGCCTGTACAGACGTAGGTAGGTACATATTGTATGTCATGTACTCTGTACATGTACTTGAGGAGTCGAGTTGACTTCCCAGCCAGACGAGTCACGACTATAAAAGCTCTACCTACTCCGTATATCATCGTCCTTTACATACATACGGATCGCCATCTTGATTAAATCTTGAGTGTTGACATTGCCGTGCGAATTGGCACCAGCCCAGCGATAAGATATGTTACATATGTTCCTATCCCGTGGTAAGCAGCATCGGATGAACGGATAATCGGAGTATTGCTCCATGAAATCTATACCTACTCCGGAGACTGTACAGGCATTTACCGGCTTAGCTGAACTGGAGCTCTGACATGGCCGAGATTGTACTCCGTAATTGGGTGGCGTATTTTCCGGTTTTCCGGGCGTCCAACGGGGAGAATCGTTGCAAGGATAAAGTGTGGGCTTCATGCAATAAAGAGCCCACATCAGGAACATTACGAAGTACCGTGTATCCGTACAGCGGAAAGAGACCGGGGCCCCGGGGGAGGTCAGCTTTGTTGGAAGTTGGAAGTTGGAAGCCGTTTCCCGCACAGCCTCACAGCCTGCTAGTCGTTGGTCAATGGGCACCCGATCTTGCGAGAAACAGCCGACCGTCAGGCACGAACTGGTGGTGATACGCAGATACGGAGTGTCTACCTAGTATTGTACCGTGAAATATCTGACTGGTCACGGTGGCTGCGTGAATAGCCCGAGGGTTGCACAAAACCATCGAGTCATCGACACATTACACTACTAGGTAGTTGTCTCAAATATAGCAGAGTATCCGGCCAGTACACTCTTCATCGCTGTGGCCACTGGCGGCCTACTTGGCCGCGGAGAAGAGTTCAAGCAGGCTTCGCATGGATGATGGCAGCAGATGTCCTTCGTCTCCAACCTTTTGCGCCATCCGCGCAATATGGACAACGAGCTATACTCTGTAGAGCCCAGCAGGCTCCAGGGTTATTAGGGAAGTTGAAACCGATCATTGACGCATTGCGATCGAAGTCCTTTTAGTACCTAGCTTGTCTGTCGGCCGATACGATGCACGGCATTGAACCCGATACGCTCACTTACACCGACACCATTGATGACAGGTCGACAAATGTTGGCTGGGAAATGTCTGGAATTGGCCAGATGCTCTGTTCTAATCACTTGTTACTTCCGGCCAAAGCATCAAACCCGTGCTCCTCCTATAAACAAGATAATGACGACTCACGAGAGCCGGGACCGAGGAGGCATGGGCCTCCTGAGTCGGCCGAATAGTGTACCTACCTAGTGTGTATGTACGTATGTATGTATGTACATATGTACATAGCAGCATTTCCGTCACATGTAGCCTGTAGGTACACACTCGGTAGAACGGCACCATTTGACCCCCTGAAACCCCCTGGACAAGTGCTTTCATGACGAGTCCCTTGGGGAGTACGGAGCTCAGCGCTCGGCTTGTGGTGCCCCGTGAGCTTGAAATCGTGAGGCTTGGATGCTGCATCGACGGGGCCGGTCCGGTGAGAAAAGCTAGACCCTGGAATGGTGCAGGTTTGTGTTGCCGGATAGAGGCGCAGGGAGGTGTGAAGCTGCGTGAAGACATCGTGTTATCGTGCAGTACCGTGCACCGACGGCGGCAATTAGACGCGGTCAATGTGATGGTAATCATGGTATGAGATGATCAATTAGTTGTGGCCGCGATTCAACTTCTCGGGTGCCAAGCTGAACACTTGTCCTCATCATCTTATGTCGTTTGCTCCTGCCCTAATTATATCTCGTGCCTGCTCTGCTGGTCACGCCTGCCTTGTCCAAAGGATCAACTGGCAACAACATTGAGCATGTGCCTTTGCTATCAATGGTTTGATGCCCTTGGTGCATACCTACCATCTTCTCGTATTTCGCAGCCTGAGTGAGTCTTGCCTGTAATTAACCCTAAACATCTTCATTACGATTCACCAGCCAGGGACGATAGATTTTCGCTCGCCGAATTGCCGTCATATTCCTGCGGTACTTGCGGCACTTACCTGAGTAAATAGGCCTTCTCCGCCGCGCGTGCCGGGGACTAAAGCTGGCCCCTTCCCTCTTTCCTGGATGCAGGTACGATCGGCTCCAGATCTACCGCAGCAACGTTGAAATTGAGCGGCGACTTCCCCGGGCCTCACTACATAGCCCGAACCATTATACCTATGCGAGAGGCAAACGGAGGAGCTGATTTACAACGCAGCAGGCGCAAAAGCATCAATTGCGACCAATTGCGCGTCATCGTCGCTGCCCCACGCCGTGTCATTCCAGCGGTAATTTACCTTGATTGCCGCCGTCGGAGCAGGGCAATATTCGAGGTCTAGAGTCCATTGACCGGGACGACTTGTCTACGCCGCGAGCTGTATTTGTCGAGGTCTTTCTTGTTCAGAAACACAAACGCCGAAGAAGCGTTCGATCGCCTACGAGGAAGATAATTGTGGTGGCTCTAAAGGCCCGACGAGAATAGGAGGAGGACATCGCCGAGCTTATCAGTTGCATGTTTCTACAACACAAGCTGCTTACAACAGATGCATAGAATTGGCGTCCTGGCCAGGTATCCCATCACATCGCGGTCCGGTGTGCAACTCGAGGTACACGCTGATCGAAATAGTTCAATTGCGGGCCACCTCGAATACAAGGTGCGTTTTTTTGTCGTGAATCGTGATGAGGTTATTGCGAAGACGGCCTCGCGTCATCTTGGACGAAGAGCCGCTTATTAGCTTCGCCTGCACAAGCTGCCCTTCACAAGGCGCCTTGTCGTTTGGGCACCCTGCTTTTCCTTTTTTGGCGCTGAAACCTGGCTCGTTTCGGCTGCTTGGCGACTTTGGGCACAGGGATTCTTTCTCGTTGTGGTCTGCGCCACACGTCTTGGTTCCTCACCGGGAAAGGGAAGCTCAACAGAGAAATGTGCTAAGTGGACGTTCACAGAAACGAATTGAACTTTATTTGACGCGGATTGCTGGTGCCTGGAGAGGTGCTGTGTTTGTCTATTGGCTCCTAGGAACCTCTGTTGCCAGCAAGTTGGACCAAGACGGTCTCGTGCAGTCAGGGCATTAGCAGAGGAGATCCGGGACGATTGGTTCTGGCCTGACTCCTGTGGCCACTGGCTACACGAGCACCGCTCCCTTTTTTGCTGGACGGACGCCGGGCGGTAGAAATTGCGAGCGCCAGACCCGCCTAGGCCGCCGCACATCCGGCGTTCCCTCCTTCAGGCTTCAGGCCTCACTCAGGCGCCAGGCGGAGCAGGTACGTACGGAGTATTCACGACCACGATTTCGCTGTATGGACCGCGGTGCTGCTTGTATAGCGACTTACACAGTTTACACTATAGTGCAGCCTTATTTGGTTGACCCGGCCCATTGACTTCTGCCGCATTTCTGCTGGGGAGCCCATCTCCAGTGTAAACCCGACCGACGGGCTTTTCGCTTTCGCCTTTCAGTTTCGCCTTTCGATTTCGCCTTTACGCGACTCCTTTCCTCTCGACATACTGCTCCGTCGCTACCGGCTCTCTTTTATCCTTTTGCCCTTCCTGCTGCCACGCTCTCGCCTCAAGCTCCCCCTCGTCTTGTTTACATCCCTCATTCTCCGAGGTAGTCACGGCCCACGCGCTTCCGTCGACGCCGACACCCGTTTTGCTCTGGTGCGTGTGTACATACGGTGTACGGTGCGTGCGCGTGCTGGCGGCTGCGCTTGGCCCAGGCCGACCGGGTCGACTTCTTGTCCTACAAACCCCAGATAATTTCCCACGCCCGTCCCGTCAATTGTCCTCTTTTCGTGTCCCACCGTCACTTGGCACTTTCGTCCTTGGTCCTTGGCTGTCACATTTGCTCCCGGTGCGGTCGTTCCTCAGCACCGTCGTCACAACTCACGGGAAGCTCGCCCCCTGATCCGGCCAATCGCCCGTGTGAGCTTTTTGCATCCGCTTTGCATCGTCGCTCGTTGCCTTGTCTTCTTGAGTACACACCCGATCTCCTTCGAAAAGCCGTGTCTTTGTCGTTGGGCGCCCCTGACGAACCGGCCGTGCTGCCAACTCTTTTTCTTTCTCCTTCGAGACGGCATTCTTCGCTCCCCCAATTCTCCACACGCCCCTCTCTCACTCTTTCTGACTGTTGTGCATCCGCCTCAGCGCGACGGGTCGCCTCTGCCTGTGGTTGCAATCGCCCGCCCGCCCTCTTCATAACACGATAACACGCAGCCAAGCAACCGTCATCGAATTCGGCCTCTTGTCATCCCAGGAGCTGTCTCCCGCCCTCACATCGTGGAACAGGGTGACTGGGCTATCGTAACAGCCCCCACGTTCTCAACGCTGCGATTTCGATTCCGTCCGGCTCACCGATCCCTTTGGGGGGTACGATCAAACCATGGCGCCCGTACAGCCCCGTCTCAGGATTCTCTCAGGTATGCTGTCCCACCTCGCGCCGTTGGCTTGCCCCGTGTGCACGCCATCACTCGTCTGTTTGTTTCCGGTGCGTTGGCGCCTGAATCTGCTGCCCTCTTGCGCAGTTTGAGCCTTCCAGGTCGTCCGCTACAGGATTGCCCATTTTGGCCCTTCTTCTCGGCATTGCTGTCAATTTTCTGTTTAGTTTTCTAATCGTCCTTTGATTTCTTATCTTCACTCTTTTTTGTGCCTTCGACCCCTTGACTTTTTTGCGATCTACTGGGAAAGCGCCGTTCGCGCAACACAACCCTTGCTATCCCTCGAGATGAGTGACGGTCTGCTAATGACTATTTGCTCAGTTGGCGGCAACCCTGTTTCTGCCTTCTTATCCTGGAGGCTTCAAGCGACAAATGCCTGTGATGTAACCTTGGTCTGGAAATCGGGTTATGAGCATGTCGCACAATACGGAATATCCTTCAAGTGAGTCGAGGAAAAACGTGATTGCCATTCGCGCCTGCTGAGAGCGCAGTTGAACTGATCAACCTCCCTATTCAGATCACCCGTCTTTGGGAACGAACGATTCAAGCCTCGTCACGGTAAGTTTGTTCCGCAAACCTCTCTGCGTCTCCCTTGCCTTGACTGTCGCTAACTGGCTCGTGCTCTAGTCGTTCGAAATCCTGAGGATGCTGCTCAGGCTCGAGACGGTCCATTCGACTACGTTGTGCTGTGTGTGAAAGCACTCCCCGACGTTTACGATCTCGCCGCTGTCATCGACTCCGTCGTCACACCCCAACATACTTGCATTCTCGTGAATACAACACACACATTAGGTGTCGAAGCCGCACTCGAGGAACGATTTCCAACAAATGTCGTTCTATCGCTGGTATCCGGCGCCGAGCTGACCCAGCTCGGTCAGAGTGAATTCGAACACAAAGGCTCATCTGAGGTTTGGGTCGGACCTGCCAGCAAAAATGGCAGCATACCTCACTCGATCCAAGAAGATATGGCTCAGGCTTTGGCCATGACTTTGTGCACCGGGCAAGTCGAATGTAAGGTTTCGCCAAATATTCGCCAACAGCAATATGAACGAATGATTGGGTAAGCAATACAATTCCTTTATGACAAAGATGATGCCGTTCTTTCAGGATGCTCTCTTTGACCAGATTTGCTGATATGAACCAATCATCAACAGACCGATCGCTTTCCACCCAGTATCGGTACTCTTCGACACGCCAAACCACGCAGCTCTATTTGAGAAGGTCGGAGTCAAGGATATGATATCAGAAGTCATCGACGAAATGCTGCGTCTTGCCGATGCCAATGGGTGCAAACTTGGGCCGGAGTTCAAGCAACGGACTATGGATGACATGTCCAAACCCAATATGCCAGAAAGCATCATGTGGCAGGATTACGTGGCGAGGCGTCCCATGGAGATTGAGACGTACCTTGGATCGCCCATCAAATTGGCCCGCGAATCCCAAGTGTCCGTTCCGCGGATAGAAACACTTTATGCCATACTCCACAACCTCAACATTGTCAATCGCTCTAGACCCAAGCCTGGCGATGCCCCGCCACCGACTTTGATGCCACCGAGTTCTCCTATTTCTTCTCCGCAACCTCGTGCCGCTTCTCAAGCAAGTCATCGGCCCATGATGGGAGGCATGTCAAACGGCAACGGCGCAGGTCCTCGACAGCCTCGACCGCGGAACTCGTCAAATTTTGGTCCCCCTGGAGCCATGCGGCGACCACCTCCTCAGATGAATGGTGGTCCCGCAAATGGCTTTCCTCGCCCTCCTCCTTCGATGAATGGTGGTTCGCGTGTGCCATCAAGACGAGGCTCGATGGATGGTAATGACTTGGAGGAGTTCTCACATCTGGTGCTCTATGACGACATTCCTGAAGGCTCAGAACCATCAATACGCGGTGAACCGGACGTGGCGTTGCGAGAGCGGGAGCTGCAGATTCGTCAGCGAGAAATGGCTCTACGTGAGCAAGAAATGCGAATGAGACGTGGCCCACCTGGCCCCCGCCGAGGTCCTCATCCCATGCGAAACAGTCAACAAGTCTTTGATGACGATGATGATGATGACGACGGCTTCGATCCAATGACAGCTGCCCCAACACCGGCAATTGATCCCGACAACTTTGACATGATGAGTGTTACTTCAAGAAAGAATCGTAAGGCTCCTGGACCTTCTGCTTCTCAATTTCGCCGAAATCCGGAACCAGATGGGCCTCCACCGTCTCGAGGTAGCAGATTCCGGCCCAACTTTGGGCGCAACCGTACCAGTCAGGTCCATCACCTTCCAACAATGGCTGACAACATACTTGATGATCCCATGCTCGCTTTCACCTCGAATCGATATGGCGCTGTTGATAGAGGCGCCATGGGCGGCGGCTCTCGCGCAAATTCACTGACGGCTTCAAGGTTGGACGAGCTCCAGTATGGAGCAAGTCTCGGGCCTCCGGGAGCCATGAATGGCGCACATCCACGCCGCGCGAGTCAATCTCCAGGCAATCCGTACGGCCCGCCCCTCCGAGGCAATCGTCCCTCGCCCCCTAACGGTTACGCACCATCGATGAACGGGCGGCCCTCACCACCAGATGGTGTTCGTCAGCCTGTGCCTCGCTACCCGCCCGGTCAGGGCAACTCTATTGCCCCCCAACAAGTGGAGCAACATGTAGGGGTGAGCGCCCTCCATCCACCTAAGCCTAGAAACGTTCGTAGTCTGACTGGTAGTGCGAGCGCCAGCGTGGGCAGTGGTGAAATCGACTCGGAACGGTCTGCGCATAGCAGTCAAAGCAGTATTATTCAAAATGCGGCCACCGTCGGAGTTCGTTGAAAGCCTGCGATGTATTGTTTGCCCCGAGTGCATCGACGGAAACACTTTGGCAGGTTTACCAATACTGTCACGATCAATAAGGCGAATTTGATGCTGCAGTCTTCAGCATCACAGAACTAGCCATCTACTCACCCGATAATAACTGCGGCACATCTGTGACAAACTCCAACGCAACCAGACACCAGCACTGGTATGCTCTTCATTTATTTTTATTCTACTAACTTGTCTTTCGGGCGGGGTCTTTTCCCGATGAAGCAAACGATTGAAACTTTCAGTCCAAGTCAATATGGACGAAACTTTGAACACTGGCGCTTTGAGGGTATGCAAGCGGACTCATTCGGGCCTAGTACATAAAGCATGGGAACGTTTGAACAACGGCGAGACGGGGCTTATTTCAGGTAACATTGCATTGGGATCGGAATCGTATTTCCTTGCTTGCGTCTAGCATATAATCGATTATTCAGCACTTTTGACGAAGTGCCCATAATGAGGCCACATGTTGGCACATAATCAGGCGCCGATATATGCCCGCCGGACGAAGGGACTTTCTCTTGTGAGGGCACAACGCCAAATCGAAGCCACCTCAAACAAAACACGACATTCTACTGCTAGCGACACACGCGAAGACTCGGAGACTTCCTTTTTTGGAGAAGAGGAATGCATGTTCCTGATATACAAACTCGGGAGCGGGTTTCATTGGTGGTTGTGAACAGGATCATACAAGACACTTATCATCTGTCTGATGATGCCGTTTCACATGGTAGATTTAATGGCCGTTTCTTATGCCAGGCAAAGAAGAGAGAGGGGTCCGGCTAGACTGTTGGAGGTGGTAGTACAGCGACATGTACGAGGTTTACTGAACGAGCCTCAGCAGTTCATGAAACTTTTTCAAATCTTAGACGCTGGGAAGCATCAATTATTCTCTTAACCTTTTGTTTCTTATGTATCTTCTTTCTCTCTCACTCTCTTTTTTTACCTGTTTATTTTTATGTTAAACCCCCGCTGTATCAGAACCACATCATTGTTGTGGCTTACGATCCCCAGGCCGAGATACACATTCTCCATGATGATGGGAGCGGGAGCAATGGACCAAATATACGAAATGTTGGGAGGGCGCTGTTCTGGGAAAAAAAAAGCTTAATGGTAGTGTTGGAGTGAGAAAGATGTGAGCCTTGAAGGGGTTCAAACGCTTGAATAGCCAGTATTTGAACAAAGCATGATATATACCTAGAAGGGGGGGAATGAAGCAGCGTTTCATCATGGTATTTGCAACGACTTCATGATAAGTCGAATTGAGGGCTGGAGATCGGATGCTGAACTAAATGGCACGAGCTCGCACGATGATCAAAGCCGGTCAGTCCTGCAAACTTGCTTCCGTTCATGACGGCAACGTGAACGTAGTATGTATGTAGTTTTTAAGTCATACATAGCTATCCGGGACTGGTACAATTGATGGGCTGGCTCAGGGCTGGACGCGTGGAGATGAGATGACACATAGCCTATAGGTACCTCGGAGTACACACATGATGCAGGTGGAGCCATGGGGCTATGTACCTACCTCCTCATTATCTCATCGGGTATGTGTGTGTAATAGTGGAGACTACATAGGTACATACGTACCTATGTAGGTACCTCATACCTCGTCGACACAACAACAAAGCAGCCTCGCAATATATTCTCCTCTCCTCCTCCATCTCGTCGCCGTCGTCATCTTTCTTCCCTCCCTACACGAGTCCTCTCGCCTCCACATAGTCCTGACTCCTGACGGCTCCCTTCCCCTCCCCCTTGCGGACCGACACTATCCCAGAAAACCTTGCGTTCCTCAACGAAAGACACCAGCAAAACGCAAAACACAAAAAACAAGCCAAGGAGAAAAGAGGCTACTGGAAACAGAATGGCTACGAGAAATTTCGGTGTGACCCAGAATCTTGGCCGGCCGAGCATAGCACCCGGGGGTGGAAACGCCGTCAAGAACCGGCAATTGGTAAGAACGGTCGTCCTGAAACTTGTACCTCCAAAAATTCATACGTCTGTTTGCATGTGTTTGTTGTGTGTGTATTTCAAGACTGACATGTGTTCCCTCGGGGGATTTGAACGTTGAAGGCCCATCTACAGGGACAGCTAGCGCAGTTGTCCAGTAATTTGTCAGATACAGAGAATTTATTGCGCATGACGAGTGTGCAGGCAGAGGCTATGAGGGGCCTGGGGAGCTGGCATGGTGGATTGTGAGTTTGCATGACTTCTTCTGTTCCAGTTTTGTTTCAATCTCTAGCTTTTTTTTTGCATTTTCTTCTCTTCGGTGGTGTTTTTATTCTTGCTGTAAACTGACTGGAGTATCCTTGGGGGGGGGGTTTGTAGATTCATGGCCGCGAATAAGGTCTTGGAGGAGGAGAGTGTGAAGAAGACTGGGCGGTGAAGGAATTGAAAGGTGAGACAGGGTCGAGGGACAGGAAGAATGAACGCGAGGGGCGTAGCATTTATAAGATTCATGATGATGGTCCGAGTTCCATTGTATAGTTGTTTTATTGAGTCTCGTCTTGGTCTTGCAAACTTCCGATGACTAGCTCTATTCTAGCGGGATGGGGTATTTCCGTGCGGAACATCATGTTACACGTGTGATGTGTCTGCATTGGCTTGGTGATTTCTGCAACTACGTATATATGCCGCAGGAGTACAGGACGCAACTGTCTTGCCTGCTCGTTCAGAATGTATTTCCTGATGAGGGAAATTTAGACGATACGTGGGCGAGGGCTCAACGGCGTCAAAGAAGCCTGCAGACCATGCCTGTGCACGTCCGTCGAAGGACGTTTGTCGAAAGGGACGCTTTCATGTAGTGTTCTGACCATGCCTCATCTGGTTGCAACACAAGCAGCCGTCCATCAAACACTTCTCGAGCTCGAGCCCTTTCCTCTGTCCCCTTGCCGTGCTGTGATTGTAAGATGTAAGATACGCGCTTTGTAGTCAAATTACAAGCAACGTCACGAACGTCGTTGGTCTATCAGCCTGAGATATTTGCCTCCGCCAACCGGAAACTCTTCCGCTTCTGTCGCGGCGCATCAACAGGAAACCGCTTGACGTTCCCGCACGTCTTGCATGTGATGACGAGAACATCGGCCCATGGCTTCCGGCCTTGCTTGCTCATATTCTCAATTGTCGAGCTGCACGATCTGCCTTCCACTAACAGCGTGTCGCAGAACTTGCAGACTGTTCTCTTCAGGGCGGGGCTTTGGCGTATTTGTGCCTTTAATGAGACCGCCTTCATTTCTGAAATGGCTAGACGGGACATTTTCTCCACTGCTTTCTTTTGCTTGTTGTATTGCTGTTGCTGCTGCTGTTGCTGCTGCTGTTTCTTCTGCTGTTGCTTCTGTTGTTGTTCAACGCCGCCGACTTCCGGCTTGGACGGCTTTGATGGTGTGGATGAAGCCGCATTTTCAAGACTGTTGACGCAGTTGGATAGATATGTGGCTGCTTGATATAGATAAGACGCTCTTGAGTAGATGGCACGGTTCTGTACCCCGGGTTGCCCTTTAGGCTTCGCCATACTTTCGTCGGATTTCCTCGGTCCTAGGAAGAAGTAGCTGAAAGGTCGGGTGAATTGCAGCGACAGGCTACAGCTCACACCATACTCCGTACGCGGCAGCTGCACGTGATTTGACTGCTTTCGTGCACGGACCACGTTTCGTCAAACACGGCCTTCACCTTTCTTCTCTCTCTCGTCAGAGACCCGGTTGTTCCAGAGCCACTCTTTGTCAACATTACCTGGACATTGAGGCCGTCAGTCTTGGTTTCCACCATCGGCGTCGTCTCTAAGACAACATCTTTTCTTCCATCTCCGAGCTATTGACTTTTTGCACTCGGATACTTTTTTACGCGTCGATTCAAATCGCTGTCGCGACTTTCTCGTCGACGTCCAGGCATCGCGCTTTTCTCTTTCGCAACGAGCGTCAAGCTTTCGGCTTTGATCACCTCGCCCTCTTATCATTCCATCTCCTCATCAAACAACACCATCGACATTCGCAAACATGTCTCACGAGGAGGATCTCATTGATTACTCTGACGAGGAGATTGGCGGCAATGAGACCGCCGCTGCCGGATCCAACGGCAAGAAGGGTGACCTTGCCGCTTCTAATGATGTCGACAAGAAGGGTAGCTACGTTGGTATTCACTCGACCGGTTTCCGTGACTTCCTTCTGAAGCCCGAGCTCCTCCGTGCTATCGGCGACTGCGGTTTCGAACATCCATCGGAGGGTTAGTCTTGTCATCCATAATACCTATCATAAGTCATCAATCCCCTCCCTTCAAAGAAAGAAACACACAAACCGTCCGTCCATCATCGCAACTACGACAATTCGCACACGCGAGGGCCAAGCCGCCGAGTTGGAGACTCTGTTCCGTACGGCGATAGCGAGATTTGCGCATAAATGGAACATATTTGGAGTTTACAAGTTCTACATCCTTTCATGGTTAGCAGGCTGCTTGCAGCGCGGCAAGGGCTGTTCTCCAGGAAGCGCAAGGATGGCATTGATAGAGCATCAATCGCAGCAAATGCAAGCTTGACACCACTCGAAAGTTGGCAGGGAAGATCAAGATATGCTGGGAAGTCTGTGTATTCCATCACGTCAGACATGATATGATGTCTATGACTCTCGTTCAGTGTTGACGACTTTAATGTTTTTTTTTATCTTCTTGTTTTGCGTTTCGACTTTGTTGCTTCGCAGTCAGACGACGGTTCGAAAGATTATGCAGATGCTGGTCATGTCGGTCTCGCCTCAGCTTGTTCAGTATCATTGATGGAATTCACGCCGGCCTATCATGTTCTTGCGACGATGGACGGACGGACAACCTTTGACGCACTGCATTCATGACTCATTCATTGTTGATGAAAACTAAATCTCTAACTTCCGCTCGATCGACAGTTCAACAAACTTGCATTCCGCAGGCCCTTCTCGGTGGTGATATCATTTGCCAGGCCAAGTCTGGTTTGGGAAAAACGGCCGTCTTCGTTCTTGCCACACTTCAGCAGGTTGAGCCCGTCAACGGGGAGGTCTCTGTTGTTGTCATGTGTCACACTCGTGAACTGGCTTACCAGATTCGCGACGAGTACAACCGATTCAGCAAATACATGCCTGATATCAAGACAGGCGTTTTCTATGGTGGTACTCCCATCAAGACCGATATGGAGACGCTGAAGGCAAAGGACACCTGTCCCCATATCGTTGTCGGTACTCCTGGTCGTCTCAAGGCTCTTGTCCGAGAGAAGGCGCTGCGCCTTGGCAGCGTCCGCATCTTCGTCCTTGATGAATGTGACAAGATGCTTGATCAGCCTGGTGAGCATTTTCCAAGTGTATTCCTGGCCCGCAATTGCGCAGCGAAATTAACAACCAATTTAGATATGCGCACTGACGTCCAAGACGTTTTCCGTGCTACGCCTACCCAGAAGCAGGTCATGATGTTCTCAGCTACTTTGTCCGAGGCTATCAAGCCCATCTGCAAAAAGTTCATGCAGAACCCAACTGAGCACTACGTCGATGAAGACACCAAGCTCACTCTGCACGGACTACAGCAGTACTTCATCAAGTTGCAAGAGAAGGAAAAGAACAGAAGGCTGAATGAGCTTCTCGATGACTTGCAGTTCAACCAGGTCATTATCTTTGTCAAGAGCACTATACGTGCTACGGAACTAGACAAGCTCCTCCGGGAATGCAACTTTCCCTCCATTGCTGTGCACTCTGGTGTCAGCCAAGAGGAACGGTAAGCCTTTTCTCCTCGACGTTTATCTTATGGACAGTCTCGATTCTAACGATCCGACAGCATCAAACGTTACAAGGAGTTCAAGGAGTTCAAGAAGAGGATCTGCGTCGCGACTGACGTCTTTGGCCGTGGTATTGATATCGAGCGCATCAATCTGGCCATCAACTACGATCTGCCAGGTGATGCCAGCTCCTACCTCCACCGTGTCGGTCGTGCCGGCCGTTTCGGTACCAAGGGTCTGGCCATCTCGTTTGTCAGCTCCGAGCAGGACCAGGAGGTTCTTACGGAGATTGAAAAGCGGTTCGAGGTTGCTTTGCCGTACGTTTTTACGTCCCCCTCCCTTTTTAGACTTTCTCTGCTTAGTCATATTGACTGACTCGTTCGATAGTGAGTTCCCCAAGGAAGGTGTTGACGCCAGCACCTACATGGCTTCGTAAATTGGTCATGGAGATCAAGACGGCGTAATATGGTTTGATATGCTAAAGTTAGCTCAGTGGGGAGGATCACAGGGTTTTCTGTGTTAAAGCTGCGATTTCTTCGGTTTAAATGGTGGATTAAAAATTGTGGTAGTAGACTGTGATCCTGACCTCTTGTGTACTCAATATCTATTATTCTTTTCTATGGAGGCAAGGGTGGGTGCATGTTGTTTTTTGCTACATATGACTGCTCTGAGACTCGTTGATGGTATCTGATTGTATCGAAAGCTCGTGTAGTCAATGTGATGCCTCAGTTGAGGAGACAAGGTCCTGACCCGGGTTTATTTGACGCGTCTCTTGCCATAGTCCTGGACGGAGTTTCTTGAGATGCAGCGCGATTCGGAAGTCTGTTTTGAATCCTCACTTCTTTTTCATCGTTATCAAGACCTGATTCAGGCTCAGAGTCACGGTTGGGCCATCTACGCTGAAACCAAGTTTTCTACTTTTTCCCCGCCGGTCTTACTAACTTAGAGGGTTGGGCGGAGCAAATTGTAGAAGAATCTTGAGACGCAACAAATAGATCAGGCTTGGGCAGCAATGACCATGCAGATTAAACACGGTGCATCACGGTAACACGGTTCGCCACGCTTCGGACCCTCCCTATACACAGTGATATTTCACCCTCAAAGACGTATTTCAACACATCTATTTGGCGGGCATTGAAATGACAACTCCATGCAATTAGCTCCTTCATCACATAGATACGATGAACACTATCTGTGCCTAGGTATGTACGTACACTAGACCATATAGCGGGCAAAGATCTGGGGAAACTCGAAGTGCAATATCTACAGCGTCATGCGCATTTCAAACGGGTGGGCCGTCATCGTGAGTCACGAATCTCACGAGATGTAATCATGTATGTATGTACATGGCCCCGAATTTTGGGCTTCCTTCCACTCCGTAGGGCTTCTACATATCTAGGTATGTGTTACATATCGCGGGTGTCCTCTCCGAAATGGCTCATCCGGACTCTCGAGTCCCAGGCTGTTGTTGTTGTGTATTTCTCGAGTCCCCAGGCCGACGACACGAAAAAGGCTCAAGGGTAGGCACTGGGCAGTCGTGCGGGTGGGTGGGCCTCTTTTGCCCGCCCATCAGCGGCGCGCCACCAGGGGGAATCGCGAGTTCCTCCTTCGCTCCGCTCCGGAAAGTCTGGCAGCTACCTATCTATGTACGACTACGGAGTAGACGATTACATACTACATATGTACATACAATCCGGCACGATCGTCTCCTGCAGTCTGAGTCACGCGGTGAAAAAGAATATCAGAAGACCAAGAAAGACGCAAGCAACACCCGTCGTGGGCCGTTACCCTCACAGTCTCTCTCAACGCCGGAACCGTTCGGCTTCGGCATCTTTATTCTTCACCAAGGTCCAAGGTCCCAGAGTCAAGTCAGTGACCCCCCCCCCCCCCCCCCTTCGACCTTGGGAGTTGGGAGTTGGCCGGGGGGTGGCCGAGAGCGGCGCGGGCGGCGTGAGACCTAGGCAGGTAGGTACAGTATGTATGTACCTACATAGCAATTTACAAATCGCGTGATGGGGCCGCTGTGGGCTGATATGGGAAAACAGTGCTGAGTGAACACCACGCGTCGCCAAGGCGAGTCCAATCACGATTCACGATTCACGATTCACGATTCACGACAAGACAAACATGCAACTTCTCAGGACTTGAGAGGGAAGGAAAGATCGATTATAGTGGGAGCCTTGTGATGTGGCGTGTTCGGTGCTGGGAGTCGGGACGGTATTGAATATACGCGCTGTTGCCGCTGGGTAGGGAGCGGACTCCGTTGAAATAGGTAAGCAGCGGAATTTACAGAGAGGTACATATCAGGAGACTTTGTTTGCTTTGAGGGCTCGCTTATTATGGAGGGAGAGGGGTTTGTGGAATGGCGCAACGTGGCGAACGGTGTTGGCGCAGCGTGGGAGAACAAACTGAGATGGGTATTGGACTATTGGTCCTTGGATGAGGTACATATGTATGTATGTACATACCTTTGGAACGTGCAGATCGGTAGAAGTAAGAAGAGGCTTATCGTACATACCTACTTTGGGGTTGTAGCTTGTGACTTGTTGTAATAACTTGTGTCGAGAATGCGGTGTTGGAATGAACAGGAGGGGTTTTCGTCTTGTGCAGCCTTGGTCAGTGCCGACTCAGGTACAGCCAGACAAGGCATGTATCTACTACCTCTACGTATGATTCGTATGAACATTTACGGCCAGTTCGGTAACATCGTCTCGGAATTTATTCTCGTTGTGCATCTGCATTTGGAATTACGTTTTGCATTTCAACCTTCTTTGGCCCCAGCGTTCGCATTCGAGTTGAAGCTCGACATTCCCACCGTTGCATACATATGCGCGCGGGTGTGCGTGTACGGAATGCAGCATGCACATTGTACTTACCTACATGCAATACATGTGTACAGTACATACCGCATGCATATACATACATACACCCATTGAGAAGCCGGTGATCAATTGACTCACGTGCCTGGGCTTCGTATTCCTTTGGAAGGAAACTTTTAGGATCGAATGACAGTGAATAGTGGCATGTCACGTAAAAGATGGACAAGACCGGCGATCATCACACTTTATCAGCAGAAGCCAAGTAATCGTACTTTGATGTCGAAAACAAAACATGCCATCGACAGCAGTAGCGCCTACGTTCTGAGGCAACAAGCAAAGGGCCGGCCAATCCGAGATGAGTGCGGCATCAACGTCCGGCAGCAGCGGCGCGCCATGGTTTTGCGAAACAACGCCGAATGACGATCTTATGTGCCTGGATTAGACGTTCGTTGCTCGATGATTACATACCTCCCTGGACCAGCGCTAATCCGTATACATCAGCAAACTAGGTAATTGTAGCCAGTTCTCGGCATGTTTGTTGAAGTTGGAAGACGAGTTTTCGAAATGGATTTGCACACAAGCTTTTGGGAACAAGACAAATGGGCGGCCGAGGGGTTCTGCTTGCCCCGGATTTGGCTGAACGCGGGATGCTGCTTGATGCCCATTTGTTCTAGGCCTTCCGAAATCCGATGGCTCAAGACGGGAAGAGCTAAGACGGGAATGCCTATCGAATTACATACCGAGTATTTCAAACGACGTTCTCTCGCGAGTCGCAGCGCGGTGGCGAGGTCCAATGGCCGCCGTGTCTCCGTATGGTGGACCGTGCGCTGTGCGTCCTGAGTCCTGACTCCTGAGTCCTATGGACCCGTGGGCCGTACCATCGTATTGTTGCAAATCGATCAACACCATCTAGACCAGATTATTATTACTGGCAACTGCTCAGTGCTGACGCCGGACAACTTCTTTAAGTTCTTGCGCCACAAGTTATAACCCATGATCGACCGGGGTTCGTGTAGGAGTCGAAACTGGGCATCTTTTTTGGCCACATACGAATACATAGGTACTGCTTGCGCCGAGAGCAGAAGAGTCATACGGTATCCGGGTATACCTGCTACTTTAGGGGCAGCCACGTTGGTGACACTGGCTGTTCGCCTAGTCATGTATCGCTTCAGGATGTGTCAAGCTGGAGCCACACGTTGCCCCTCTCTACCACCCTTTATTATCAACTTGCTCGCAGCCTTCGGGCTCGTGGCACACGAAGCATGGGAAGTCTGGCGGGCGTTGTTCGGACGGAACTCTGCGAGGCAGCGAGGTGGGAGAGCGATGTTTGTCCTAATGCAAAGACAAACCGGTTGTTGTCATAACCGCGAAGCGAACGTGCTGAGCCTGCCAAGCGTCAAGACTCAAAAGTCAAGACTCAAAAGTCAAGACTCAAGACTCAAGAGAATGATGAACAGAAAGAAGACAGGGGGTTACTGGCCGAAAGTCGACGCGATGAATGGTGGCGGGGGAGGAAGAAAAATAGAGGGGCCAGACTGCGCGCCGTCGAATTACAATTCTTGCACATTTGGCCTGCCCTTGCTCAGCAGCAAGCGGCGGCGAGCGCTTGCATGCACCTAGTGGGGGTACACGAGGGTCCCAAGTACCCAACGAGACCAACAAAGTGCAAGTAAGACTAAGTACTCAGTACATAGCTCAGCTGTCACTGCCACGATACTAGATAGGTATTTATACTCAGGACTCAGGAGTCATCAGTACAGAGCCAAGAGGGCCACGACTGGATCGACGTGACTGGCTCGCACACAGTGGGCGCACAAGATGGCTGCACGGGCAATTCGCCGTCAGTTGTGTAGTTACTATGTACTCCGTATGTTACTAGTTTGCATGGGGTCTTTCAAAACCCTCAGCACCGCGCCGCAGACGTTCCGGCTTCTCTCCCCCATCGAACTCCAACGTCAAGATGAAGTTCGATTTCTCTCTGTAGATTCCGCCAGCGACTCTTGCAGTCTGCTCCGGCTTCTTTTCCCGCCGCGGCGCAGCTTCGACGTCCAATTTCTTCTCTTCTTGCTGCACGAATTACCCCTGTCCAGCGAAGCCTCCCATCTCGCGACCTCCGACCGTCTCTTGTGCTCGCAGCGACATTCACTTGTACCTTGCGGCAAGTCTTGGAAGACGTCCAGACAACATTAGACGAGACCAGGCATTACCCGATAAAAATATATACACCAGACATCCATAGACACGGCAATACCGATACCCCAAATACAGCTTTCCACGTCACCACGAACCGCTCCCACGGCGCAGCCTTGACTCGAGTTCTTCTCACGAACGGCGTGTTCACTCGACAGCTACTCTTTTATTAGCGTTTATAATCACTGTTCTACTATTCGACCTTCTGCCATACGGTATACCTATTACTCTTGGCCGTTTTTTCGCCACACTTGGCCTTGATTTTTGTTTTTGCCTTCTTTGGGCATCTGGGCTGATACTGCGGCCCAGCCTCTAGCAACCTTGCAAGGCCAGCTGTCCCGAGTCCCGACTCCCCAGGCTGCTCTGAAGTCTGAAGTCACTCGCCTAAGGCCTTTCGCCCCTCCGAAGTCGCCCACAACTTTACAAGGCTACAGCCAATTTGGGCCCCGCCACTCCCATCCCGTGGCAACTGGCAAGACTTGGTCGCCACTGCACAGTCGAGTCACACACCACTGACCAGACAGTCACTCGCGTCTCCACACCCAACACACCACCGTTCCCCAAGGCTGTCACTTGTCGCCTCTGCTGCTTCGCCTCAGCCTACGTCGGAAAGAGTCACATCAACCGGCACGCGCTCAGATATAATTTTTGTCAACACAGTACATACTCAGTCGACGTTCTCTTGAGAGTCGCATTGGTATCTGTTCCTGCATACCGTCCCTCGGCTCTCCTTCAGGGCGTCTCGGACCCTGCATCCCAAGATCGTCACCCGACTCCGGACCGTCTTCAGCCAGTCCAAGGTCCTGTGGACTCACCACTCTGAACCATCCTGTTGAATAAAAAAAGAACACACACCGCCTGTCGTCGGTTCGTCCCCTAATCCGCCGATGGTAGTCATCTCTTAAAGACTATCGTCATCGTCTTCACCAACTTCTTATCGAAGCATTTGTCGCAATGCCTCTTGCAAGTCCTGTCTTTACCATCTCAGTCGCCGTCTCTGCTTCGTCTACCGGTCAGATCCTTGTTGTCAAGTCAGCTGTTGAACCTCCCGAAACCTCAACTGCTCTCTGACTGAAACCCCTTGGATATTCACCCTCCAGCTGCGACTGTATGACGCTGTTTGCTTAGAGCAAACTCACTTGACCCTCGTCTGTCGACTGCTTTACGGTAAACGCGCAAAGGTCTCCTTGGTTGACTTAGCCTGACGGCGACTGGAACTACTATTGTAAATCACTGGCTTGGATCCTTCGCCTTATTCCACGCCGGGGTTTTTACTTATACATATAATATCTCAAGATGAAGTACGACGCGCATGATTCGTCAGCCTTTGTCGCAAATTCCACCTCTCAATATGTTCCCTATAGCTCTACCCTGAGCTATGCGGCCTCCTCATCTTCCGCCTCCCTGTGGTCCGGCGCAGCTTCTTTTGTGTCAGACGACAGCTCGGTTTCAGCAAACACCTCCGACTCCGACTTGTGCGACTCCTCCCTCCTGTCCAAGCGGGCTCCCGCCACCGCTCAATATGCTGTAAACTCTGAGAGTGGCCGTTCTCTCCAACAGCATGACCATGAGGTTGTTCCGGCCGAGCTGCGGCGGAATCCAAGACGCAGTGCGCCTAGTTCTCATCCTGGCCGAGCTTGCCCCCCTTCTTTGGTGCGACAGTCGGATCGAAAGGTCGACTTTGTCGACGCACTTGTCGGTATGTTGCGCTACTTCCCGCGGTGAATTCTGGAACCATGGCTCACGTTATCCCTTTCCTCGCCACAGACACCTCCACTCAGATAGTCATGGCATTCTGGCCCCTCTCCTCGACCGTGTGTCGAACGGAGCCTGGCGGCGGAACTGTCTTGCCACTGCGCACCTTTATCCAGGAAACTCTTCGACGTTCGCGAACCAGCTACTCCACGCTGCAGGTTGCGCTATACTATCTTGTGCTCATCCGGGCGCGTGTGCCCAACCAGAGCTCGACACCTGAGCAGGAGCCTGATGAGACACATCGTGCACTCCAATGCGGGCGTCGCATGTTTCTCGCGGCTCTTATCCTCGCCTCCAAGTACCTCCAGGATCGCAACTACTCAGCCCGTGCCTGGAGCAAGATTTCTGGCTTGAATACGCAAGAGATCAACCAGAACGAACTCACCTTTCTCTTCGCCGTGAACTGGGAACTGCACATCACAGAAGATGCCTTTCAGAAATTTACTCGGCTTGTTCACAAGTCTCGCACCTGTCCCCAGGAACTCACCGACTGGAAGGAACTTGCCTTGAAACTCGAGTCCAAAATGACTGGCCACGACGGCTTGATATCCCCTGCTTCTGCCAGCGCGTCTGCCAGCGACCTTTGCGCGCTATCGGCCCGAAGCATCCTGAACTGTGTTCAGGAGAGACGCAGCTCAACCACCTCCGACGTCGTGATGGCACCGTCATTGTCCACAGTCGGCACCGCACCCTTGGTCTTGGAGCCTGTGCCTACCAGTGTCTGTCCATCGGGTCATTTGGCTCCGTCTCTGGGCTTGCTTCCTACTCCCCGGCTTACGCCTCCAAGCCCCCGTCTTACTCCCGGAAGCACCGGATCCTACACTCCTGCTGTGAGTGCCGTATCTCACCTTCTTGGAAAGACCAACGCCATGGGGCTTGCCATGGCCCAGGCGAGCAGTGTGGGGAATGCTCAGACAAACCTGGATCGTTTCCCATGCTCAGTCGGCTCGTCACCCAGTAGCTATTGTCCTGCTCGCCGATCCTCGCTCGCCAAGTCGGTTTCGGCAGCGTCTTCCCCAGAGTCCATGGTGACGGATTCGTCGCGCTCCTCACGTTCTTCGTCTATCTCCTCTGCTTCTAGCCTCGCTAGCGCGACGCTCTACAACAACCGCTGTAGTCTCCCGTTGCGATCTCGAGGCTCGAAGCTCGGGAATGACCGAGTAAGCGTGAAGCCCTCGTTTCCGTCTGTCCCAGAGGACCTTGATGAGAACTGCCTGTCTTCGTCGCCGCCAGACATGTACACTGGCCCCGACACCAAGCTGGGTGATTTGTCTTTAAATACACCACCTGTCACGCGCGGGCTTTCCGTGAGAGACATGGTCTGCGACGCTGCCTCTGATGCTGCCCGAGCCCTTCAGGACCTGCACAAGCAGGACCTGTCCGCGGATGCTACCCCTACAGCCATGACAAGCCGCAAGCGCAACCGCGCTAGCTCAATCGAAACGCACAATTCGCTGCCGCATGAGGACGTTGGTGTCGAGAACGTCCACGAGATGATGTCCCACCAGTATACTTCTGCTACACCGACATGGCCCAGCACGATCGTCGCGCGCCCGCAGGACATGGGCATGGGCATGGGCACGAGGCCTGAGGGCCATCTATGCACACCCAAACATGCCGCATTTGCCCACCCCGTCAAAAGAGTGTGCTGCTCGACGGAAGCTGCGAATGGTTACCAGACCGCTGCGGGTGTGCACCATGCCATGGGCCTTGGCTCGAGGGGGATGTGGAATAGCATTCTCAATTAGCGGCTTGTACACCGCCATATCATTGAAGCATTGTTCTTGAAAGCAGTATCGTTTTGTTGACTAGAGTGTGGTAGAAGCAGCGGCAGCGGCAGCATTTGTTTATTGATTGTCACACACACACACACACACACACACACACACATACATACATACACACACATACATACATACATACATACATACATACATACACCCTTTTGGGCTTAACAGGACCATTTGGATCCCCTTATATTGCCTTCCTTCTGCGTATGCTGCATGACTCGTCTTGTCTTGGTTGGTCTGTCGCTTGTACGGCCATTTGGTGCTGTTGTGTTTGGTTGGGATATGCTGGGTGATGGTTTTGCCATGGGGAGTTTTTTTATGAGCTGTAGGTGTTTTGTCTGTTGCGATTGCTGGATCTTCTGTATTGCGTGCGGTGTAGGATAGAGATGACGATGGGACGATGGGACGATGGGACGATGGGACGATGGGACAGGGAGTAGGGAGCAGGGAGCAGGGAGCAGGGAGTAGGGAGTAGGAAATAGCGATTGAGGGATCACAGGGCAGGAGGAATGGAATGGAAGTGGTTGGTTGGTTCGAAAAGCACCTTTATTTTCGCATAGTTTTAGGAGTCATGGCTTTGAAGCTTCAAGTTCTTTCTGGTTTTTGTTGATGTTTTGTGTGGGGGACTCGGGAGTAAGTCCTTGTTGTTGAGAACTGTGAAGGCAGGATTGCCGTCATGCATGGGATGCGACTGGTCCGTCACTGGGATGGTGAGGAGTTCGATGCTCATTGCTGGGTTACATGATATGATATGATTGATATCATTGGGAGGGAGCGTGATTGCTTGCGGGGGTTGCTTTGCTTGAACTAGGCTCGGGGTGCGGGAAGAGGTATGTATGTGTATAGGCGTTTTTTTTTTTTCCATAATTAAGTCGAGACATCCATATATCCTCCTGCTGGGAGTTTGTACTTGTACTTGTTACAAGGAATGGATGGAACTAGAGAAGCTTTTTCTGTTGCTTCTGAGCAGCGAGGACTGATGATGCCTGTGTGGGGTAAGGGTTGCTTGCACTGTGCAGCCTGTTGTTGTAGGGAAGAAACTTGTACCAACCTTGTACTTGTACTTGTACGATTGGTGACGTTCTTGTTTCGCGGGGAGCACTTGAGTCAGAGACTCAGAGGAGATGCAGTAAAGAGATGCCTGCGTGCTGTATGTAGTCTGTAGGGTAACGTATGTGACTTTCCTATTTTTCGGGATATCGTCCAAGTTATAGCTCATCGAAGTTTAATGATTCGCCTCGTGAGATGATGAGATTGAACAGACAACTGAAATTACGTACACCCGAAAAACTGTATACGTTCAGCGTCACTTCCGAGTAAAACCTAGACTGCTCAGTGTTGAGCAAGAAGAGTTTCTGACAAAAAACCTACCGTACTCCCACGTGGAGTGGTCAATGCAAGGTGGGATAGAGCTGGCTGTGGGCCACAGGGCTAATAATAAAGGAAGTGTACGTACATGGCATGCATATGGTGGGAGGATTTAGAGGAAAGGCCCTATGCGGATGATTGGGTCGTCATGCCGAGTGAGTCACTGGCGGGTTCGCGTCGCTAGCACTGTGGCGATGAACCTCTTGAAAAAATCTGGATTCCACTATGTATCTGGTTTATCTGTTCATGCGGTGTCCTCTACTATATCCGAACACATGTGCCTTTGTCTGTTTTGTGGTATATACGCCGTATTCCTTACCATCCATCTGTCTTGACTTCATGTGGTACACGGTGACGCATCGTCGACCGATCTCGATCTGCCAACGTCTCGGGACGTCACGTGAGAATGACTTATGGCTGCTCCTTTCGATGTCCGCATTGATGCCATGTTTTGAAGACCAGTCGCAGTGCGCTTGCAGTGCCGTAAACGGCTCCGTCACTCCAAACAACTAGGTTGACCTTCGTTTCCCCTCTTATTTCCTAATCGTATATCTGACTGAGCAGTCTGCTCATGTCGGCTTTTGATAAGTGTTGTTTCTCAAACTGCCAGTCGCGATCCATCTCCCTGAGCACGTCCCGCAGAATGTCCTCCACGGCCGGCAATTTACCTGTCCGTTCGAGGCGCCTGATGCGCTTGGCTAGATTGGCAAGTCTTCCTTGCAGTTTATCTTTCGGCAAGTCTTCGTAGATCCAGGAGTCGAACAGGCAGTCGAATATGAGCGTATCCGGTTTCTCGACAGAGAGCACCACAGCGTCAATGCAGGCAAGTCTCAGCTCCGGGGAATATGACCCGACGATAAAAGGATCCGTGGTCAGGCAAGGTGCCGCACGGACCAGCCAAAACAGACGACGTTTCTTTTCCTCGTTCCAGGGCCCCCTGAGGAGAGTGTCGGGCACGCGCACATAAGGATGCATTTCCAATGCTCTCCATGCCATAGCTGGGAAGAATTGGTGTGGGTGAACCGGGTATCGGAGAGCGCGCTGGTATTCGGCCTCGAAGCAAGCGCAAGCATCGAACTTCAATGTTCCCTTTTTATGCAGTTGGGCATGTTTGTAGTACGGGTGGCTGGTATGGGACATTTTCTTCCCTGGTTTTTCTAGTTCGCAACAGTTGTCTTCGTAGTGTCGGTAGCATCTGCCTCGAGCATACTTGTCTGCCCAAGCCTGCTGTGCTTCGAGGATGAAATCAATGTCCACCCAGGGCAGTATTAGTAGAACAGACTGGAGAAAATGTCAGAAAATGAATAGACGACGCAAGCGTGCCGTGGGTTCGGCTCCAAAGCATGCCGACTCACAGGCCATAGACAGACTTTCCTTTACCTGGACAAGGGGATCGCCTTTGGGCATCTCCATTTTTCTCTCCAACTCAGGATACATCTCCATCTTTGGAACGCCGAAGCACTGGTCCCAAGTATCATGGAATCCGTTCATGAAATGCTGGAGGCGCGTGGCTCTCGAGAAAAGTTTGGCTCCTATCGCAGGACTCGCGCGAGGAAGAGCCGTACTCATCGAGTACAGGAAAAAAATTTCTCGAGCAATGCTACTGGCAAATTTTGCAGCGATGGCCGGGGCGCAATGGGCGAAGACGTCTCGCCTCCTCCCCTGACCTGAATTGGCGTAGAGTTCATCTTGAGTAGAGGAGAATTGGGTTCCGACTCGGCTTTCTGGGCTTGTTGGATGGATAGAGCAATTTCTGACACTGAGAAGTCCGAGGCGATACCCAGCCGATTATGATAGAAGCCTTGGGTCGTGTAGAGCTGATGGGTTTACCTGCAGTTCTCGGAACTCCTGGACCTTTTGTCTGATTCCTCTCGATACAAGATGGCGGCGAAGTTGTCGGGCTCACCTGAAGCGCGAATTGGCAGGTATCGAGATACAGTGAGTAGTAGGAGGTATGTAAGTAGGTAGGGGGCAATAAAGCACGATATCTACGGAGTGGTGGTCAACCAGCTGCGTCCGCTCTTTTGTGGAACAGAAGCTTAAAATACGGGTTACCTTTGCGGTCCCCGGTGCCGCCGCGGGGGCGGGTCCTACAACGAGGAAGATGATTGGTGTGAGATGCTTAGCTTGTTGGTGGATACTCTGCATCCAGAGCGGATACTTAGATATACATGTCACACCTCATGCCAGGTCATGACATGCAATGTACCTATTTGTACTGTATGTATGTACCTACATACCTACTGCAAGCGACGTTTTCGAGTTTCCCCACAAATCTGAGCGAGCTCTCGGAAGTCGGAACCCTTAACTTGACATACCTATGAAGATGATAGGACTTCTCATCTGTGAGCATTACAATGGATGTTGTCGCGATAGACCTCGCTCAGCTGTACTGTATTAAGAGGCAAACACGAAATGTGCGCCTCCGCTACGCGTCGCCGCACGATTTCTTCAGTTTTGCCTAATGAATAGGCTCATGAGTGTCATGTCCAGTTTGTTGCCCTGAGGATACTCTCAAGTCTGAAACTTGAGGCCATGATCAGAGATGGAAACCTTGTGCAAAGAATTCCTTCTAAAGTGACCAGAATGCAAGCGCCAAATTTCTTAAGCGCCGGTATGAGTAAAGCTCGCGTAGCGGTTGTGATGCCGGCTACGTGAGCGATGTACAACTGCATGTGTGAAAAGACCATTGGAGTCGTTCACGCGTGAAGGAGCATGCAGAGTTATTGCCAGTTGGAAATAGGCTTGCATTGAAGAAATACCATGTTGACCTTCCTGAATCCTGACAAGTTGAGAAAGAACAGCGCTATTCTCAAGAGAGTCAGAGACCCATCACGACCAACTACTTTTCAGCAAGGCGACTCTCCGACACGATTTTTACATGGAAGCCCTCTGCCACATCTACAGCTCGAAGGGTAAGGTCCTCAATCTGAGCTCCATTTCTGCCGCTCAAGACACTCTTGAGCACACGAGTACCACTTCCAAAATTCGAAAAAGAAGTGGCCCTTCCCAATCAGTGGTACCCATCGTCAGGATCGGATACTCCCCCGACCCGATCAAAAAGTCAGAACACTAAGCTGGTAGGAACTTAGCTTATTAATGTGGGATATATGATGCAGTGCAACAACTAGAGCCGTCACAGAGTAGCCGTCACACCTATTTCGGGATATCGATTGAGATCATCTCGAACAGTCCGGACTCGAGATGATTGGTTCCCGGCAACATATGCTCTCTAACAGCACGATCTTCGACGACAGTGAAGCAATGCATGCTTGAATCTGCTGATACCTTGTCGAGCCTGGTGTCTTTAGTCGCGGCCCATGCCCACCCACCCTCGTGGTACTGGTGTTGCATGCGCACTCTGTAACAGACTTGCCATGACATGGCGAGGTAGAGTCGGTTCCTGAAGAAAGGAGATCAGAGCAACATGATTGGTTGAAAGGTTTTAAGACGGCGTGCGCGGATGTGGCGACTCTTGATTTTTGAACGTGACTATCTGCTGCATGCAAGCTATGTTTGAACCGTCTGCTTTGTTCTTTTCCATTACTAGGCCGGTCGGGTCACAACAGCCAGCAGAGCATCATGATTCATAGCAGCGGCTCTGTAGTCCGCTGCAGTCTCAGGCAGGAGCTGAGCCATCGCTCTGTTCTAGTAGCCTCGAATAGCAATCCGTCCACGTCTTGCAAAAGTTGAAGTCGTACCGAGTGACGCATTCAAGGGGTGGTCCGATGGAAAATGCACGCCGACACTGAGAGCGTGGGTTTTGGCTGCTGAGGTACTCCCGATGCCCATATTTGAACCAGGCTTTCAGATACTAGTCGCAGTCTGCTTGCACTGCCAAAAAAAACAGCAAGATACCTCGTTTATCTTGTATTATCTGTCCCCTTTTTCCCGACTGGTGACTACCAGAGAAGTCTGTCAATGTGGCAATCCGGAAATTGGCCGTCGGTATCCAGCCTCTTAATTACCTCACCCACAAAATGCCCAATATCAGGCGGGCCCTCTGCCTGTACGAGGCGCCTGCACAAGCTGATAATCCGTTTGTGCACCTCATCTTGCGGCAAGTCAGTGAAGATCCATGGGCCGATCAGGCAGTTTATGACGAGACGATCCGGTTTCTCGGCATGGATCAGCACAGCGTCAAGACAAGCAAGCTTCACCTCCCAGGGATATGGGATGAGATTGAAGGGTTCCCCGTCCACGCAATATCTTGCACGTGTGAGCCAATACAGACGGCGTTTCTTCTCCTCGTCCCAGGGTCCGGTGATGAGATCCATGGGAATGCGCACTTTCGGCAGAATATCCATTGATCCCCATTGTCTACCCAAAAAGCCCGAGCCTGGCGCAGTAATCAAGAAGTGAGCTCGCACGTAATCGGCCTCAAAGCAAGCGCGGGCGTCAAACTTCAGCGTTCCTTCTCTATGTTGGAGGATGTGCTGCTTGAATTTTTGCTCCTCAGGGCTGTCTCCTTCGAATGAACCTACAACTTCCTGCTGATAGTAGTGATGGTAGCATCTGCCTCGAGCATGTTTGTCTGCCCAAGCTTGCTGTGCTTGGAGGATGAAATCAATGTCTACCCAGGGTAGTGATAGTAAAGCAGACTGTGATGAATGTCAGAAAATTGAACAAGGAAGCAAGCGGGCCGTGGCTATTACGCCGGAGCACGCGCCAACATGAGGTAGACTTTACCTGAAGAGCTTCGTCGCTCCCGGCCGTCTCGCCTTTATTCGTCAACAAAACAGACGATTCCGTCTTTGACAACCCAAAGTGTTCGTCCCAAGTTTCATGAAATCCCGCCATGAATAAGCGAAGAAGAGTGATTTTCCCTGAAAGTCTGGCCCCTATCAAAGGACTCGAGCGAGGAAGAGCCAGATCCATGGCGTACAGGAAAATGATTTCGAGCAACTCTACAGGCAGAGTTTGCAGTGAGGGCCGACTGCGAGAGGAACATCTGGCGCGTACCGATGCCAGACTTTGTTTCGTTTTCTTGCAATTCCACGGGTTGTTCATGGCTAACTTGGGCGCGATTGACAAAGATCTTTGCCGTTTTCCTCTGATCCGAACAGGCGTAAGATTTGTCTCGGGCGAATGTGGGTTCATTTCCTGCCCGGCCTCCTGGGCTTGTTGAAAGAATTTCACAAATTCGAATGATGAATCCGAGGCGAGTGCGGGGCAGATTATCAGAGAAGCTTTGTTTCGTGCTGAGCGCTGATGCGTCACCTGTTGATCCTCAGAATTCCCTTGGTACAGGATCGGTGAATGAGAGAGCACAAAGTCAAACATGGCGCCTTTAAGAGTTCACGTGCCAGGTACCTTAGGTAAGTACCGGTTGTGTACAATGTGGGTGTACAGGTACCGGGGTACCTAGGTACGCTACTTAAAATATTAAATGCATTCGTTTCCCGGCGTTCCAACGTCTACGCATAGCTTCATGAAAAGCGACAGAAAAGGGCGATTGACAGCTGGTCATAGACCTCACATAGGAGATCGAAATCAACCCGATAGCTTCCGCAGCCTCGTGTTCCTGACCTTCTCCCCTTCACACTGCCGCGGTGGAGGGAGGCAGTCTCTTTTTCGGGCTCATCATGATCTGAATATCTCAAGCAAACATGAATTTACAGCCTAGAATCTGAATTTCGATGGCCCATTTGGTATATTCGTTGGAAACATTTCAAGTCTCGCGACATTAAGCCATACCGCGTGACATATCGCAGGGGCCGGGCCTCCGATGGCTACAGCACTCTCTCGGAGTCTCGCGTAGTAGTAGCTTTTGGCTGACGAGCTACTCCAGATGCCTATACGTATCGTCACGATTCTTCTAACTACAGTCGCAGTATGCTTGCACTGTCGTAAACGGCATGGATTCCCGATGCACATAAACCCTCAATTTGCCTCTTTACTTCTCATCGTCATCTCGAATGAGCTTTGCGTTCCACTCATCTTCGGGCAAGTGGTTCTTCACAATTAGACTTTTGTCTCCCAGCCCTGGAGCACACCTGTTGGGCGGGAGTTAAGGGGCTATGTGAAAGTAATTATGTTGGCAGTAGAACCAGTTTGCCAGACCAGTTCAGTTGCGAGTGAAAATGCCGGTCGATTGCAGCCTCATCCTTTGTTGGGACTCGTGGGGGGTTGACCACGTGGTTTTGCGTACGTATACTAAGTATGTAAGCCTTTTCGTACAAGTCTAGTCCTCGCGAAGTAGTATGCAAGCCTTTTCGTACAAGTCTAGTCCTCGCGAAGTATCAGCGCGACTATGTACCGCAGGAGTTCCATCATCTCTGGCGGGACACTTGCATCCGTGATACGTTTGCGCAACTTGGCAAGCGTTTCGCGCGTAGTGTCTCTCGGTACTTCACGGAAAAGCCAGGGGCCGATCAGGCAGTTCAATATGAGAGGGTCCGGCTTTTCGGCAGAGAACACCGCAGCATCAAGACAGGCAAGTCTCGCCTCCCAGGGATGTGCGCTCCAGTTAGTGATCACACCCGGACATTGTCCTCCACGACACAGCCAATATAGACGGCGTTTCTTCTCCTCATCCCAGGGACCAGTGACGAGTTCCACGGGCAAGGGCACACCGGGATTTATTTCTATTAACCTGTATGCCTCGAAAGAGTTCGGCGGAGGTGGATATTGGCTAGCTCGCTTGTAGTCAGCCTCGAAGCAAGCGCGAGCATTGAACTTCCACGCCCCGTCTTTATGCTGGAGGGAATGTTCGTGGTAAGGGTGGCCGGGATAGCACCATTGCTCCCACGATGGGGGTAATCTGCCGTCGTAGTGTCGGTAGCGTCTGCCTTGAGCGTATTCGTCTGCCCAAGCCTGCTGTGCTTCAAGGATGAAATCAATGTCTACCCAGGGCAGTGATAGTAGAGCAATCTAGAGGAATTTGAGAAAATGGACAGAAAGTAAGCGCGCCGTGGTTCTTGCGCCAGGGGATGCGCCATAGGCGATGAAATTTACCTGGAGCTCGTCATCGTCCTTGAGTTCTATCGCTCCTCTACTGAGAGACTCATGGACCTCGAGCTTTGGGATGCCGAAGCACTGGTCCCAGGTATCATGAAATCCCATTATAAACGCCCGAAGACGCGTAGATTTCGCGGAAAGCTTGGCCCCTAACAAAGGACTCGCGCGAGGGAGAGCCAGATTCATGGAGCACAAAAAAATGATCTCGAGCAATTCTACCGGCAGATATTGTAGCGAAAGCCGACTGCGTGAGGAGCATCTGGCGGGTGCCGATGGCAGGTTTTGTTTTGTCTTCTTGCGTTTCGAAGGATTGTGCTCGACCGACCCGGGCGAAGATCTTTTGCGTCTTCCCTTGGCCTGAGCTGGAGTGAGGCTCATATCGGACTGGGAGCCTCTATTTCCTTCTTTGACATCTCGGACTTCTGGGATGGATGGAGCAAGGGTCAAACATGATCACTCCGAGGCGATCCCAGGATAGATTATGACAGAAGCCAGGATTCGTATTTGGCGAGAAACGATGTGAGCGGCCCTGAAGTTATCGGGCTCAACACACCAGCAGTGGCACAAAGTCTAAAGATTCGTCTCCAGCTATGTACATATGCAGGATGATGCAACTATCAGTCCCAAACCTTCCCCGCAACGCAAAACAAACGCGGGTCATGTACCTTAGAGGTACCTCTATGAGATATGTATAAGGTACAGTGGCCCCGCATATGACACAAAACTTCCTCCACCTTTCGACGCGCCGCGTCAATATGTGCATGCTATCAATGCAGTCAAATCAATGAAGCCTCCGTGGCTCTATAGAGTTTGCTCAATAATGTATTTTTGGAATTCTAAATGGCCGGATTGCGTGAAAGTGAAATATATGCGTGTGGTGATCCAAAATGGGCCTGATATGGTGCTGGGCGTTATTTCCTCGGAGGGGCTGTATGTACAATTACGCATGGACATGTGCTCGTACGAAGGGAGTACTTTGCTCGAACATCAACATTGGCAGATGTGCTCGCTCTTCTGGAGTCCAGAGATCAAAGCCTTCAAGAACTCATAACCACCTTGGGCATCTTTCCATGTTTCGAAGCGCATGCGCTGCCAGTGTGGCCACGTGCGTTCGTTGGATCACAGAATCTCGTGAATATTACCTTTCGCACAAAGCCGAACTTCGCATCGTTGAAGAGCGCCTTTTCTCGTTCTAACTGTGAGGAGGTATCCATTGGAAGGAAGCAAGCGTGAAAGGCAGAAACTCGATCTTTGTCTGCTTTAATTTGCCTTTCCTTTAGCATTGCGATGTCCTCATCGATCATATATCGCGCTCACTTTTGTGGGTTGTACGAGGCCAGAATCCATATTGATGAAACAGGATACTTTCAGATACTTTCATTCGTCAGGGCGCGATAATCATTATCATAATATGCGCCTATCCCCCGTAAATAATGTTTTGATGCCTAGGTCATTCTCTGCCATTGCGTCAAGCTGAAAGCTGATGCAAGGACGCTGAATCAGAAAGACTGTGAATATGGCGATCGAGTTGCTCTCAACGTGTGATCCACCGATTGCGGATACTCCCTTATTATTTCCTTTGCTACCTAAGACGTAGTCACGTACCTGGAGCGCAGTTGTCGCAGCTGTTCTTACGTTGATTCTATCGGAGGGATCGGCGGAGATAATGACAAAGATGTATCGTGAGAGATGAGGACCTACTGTCCGGTCGATCTGTAAAGCTGTCCCACCCTCTCAGGGAGCTCTGGAAAAGCTTCGCTTCCCTGAAGCACGGGTGATGTTGTCTCACCGTAACAGACAAGAGATTCGAGTTTCGTCGAGCTTCCAGTTCCGATCCTGAACCTCCTCGGCGACCGGGTGAAAAGGTCGAGCTTGGTCCGTCGGTTAACGACGGCCGGAAGAGCATCACAACAACGGGTGGGCATCCCGCCGCTGGAACATAGCCACGTCCTTAGCTAACCATCTTTACCACCAATTCGCCAAAGTCTCGCAACGGTTCAGCCATATCGCGTGACATAACAAAGGGGGCGGGCCTTCGATAGCTATAGCATCGTCAAGAAGTAGTGGCTGGCTGACGAGCTACTTCTGATGCTTGTCCTTATCGTTGAGTGTTTGCACTGCTGCCGCAAATGGCATGGGTTCTTCAAGCAACTAAACCTCGTTTTGCCTCTTTACTCCTCATCGGAAGATATGAGCCTTGCGTTCCATTCGTCTTCTGATTCGTGATATTGAATGAAATTCCAGTCGGTATCCATCAGCCTGACTATGTATCGCAGAGTGTCCATCATCTCCGGCGTCTCACCTGCCTCTGCGATACGTTTGCACAAGTTAACGAGCGATTTGCGCTTAGCGTCTCTCGGTACGTCTTCGAAGAGCCAGCCGCCGATCAGGCAGTTTAATAAAAAAGAATCCAGCTTCTCGGCAGAGATCACCGCAGCGTCAAGACAGGCAAGTCTCAACTTCCAGGAAAGTTCGGAAAAGTTATAGTCCATCCCGCCATGGCATAGTCCTCCACGAGAGAGCCAATACAGACGACGTTTCTTCTCCTCGTCCCAGGGCCCGGTGATGAGTTCCACGGGCAAGGTCGCATTGGGATTGACTTCCACCAACGTCCATCCCCAGAACGAGTCCGGCATAGGCGGATATTGGCGAGCTCGCTGGTAGTCGGCCTCGAAGAAAGCGCGAGCATTGAACTTCCACGCCTCCTCTTCATGCTGGAGGGCGTGTTCGTGGTAAGGGTGGCCGGCATGGGAGATTTGAATCCACGGTGGGTATGGTCGGCAACATTCGTCTTCCTGGTGTCGGTAACATCTTCCTGCAGCGTATTTGTCTGCCCATGTTTGCTGTGCTTCAAGGATGAAGTCAATGTCTACCCAGGGCATAGATAGTAAAGCAGTCTGGAAGAATATCAGAAAACGGACAAGGAAGCAAGCGCGTCGTGATTCTTGCGCCAGGAGATGCGCCATATGCGGTGGACTTTACCTGGAGCTTCTCGTCACCCTTGAGCTCCATCCCAATATCCCTTATCGAATCAGAGACCTCGAGCTTTGGGATGCCGAAGCACTGGTCCCAAGTATCATGGAATCCCATCATAAACGCCCGAAGACGCGTAGACTTCGCGGAAAGCTTGGCTCTCAAAAAGGGACTCGCGCGAGGGAGAGCCAGGTTCATCGAACACAAAAAAAAATCTTGAGCAACTCTGCCGGCAACGTTTGTAGCGAGGGCTGACTGCGTGAGGAGCATCTGGCTGGCACCGATGGCAGTGTTTGTATTGTTTTCTTGCGTTTCGGAGGGTCGTGCGCGGCCAAATCGGGCGAAGATCTTTGGCGTTTTCCACTGACCTGAACAGGCGTCAAGCTTGTCTTGGGCGGATAGGAGTTCATTTTTTGCCCGGCTTCTTGGGCTTCTTGGATGGACGGAACAGAGTCAACCATGGTTAGTCAGAGACAGACCAGGGCAAGGTATGAAGGAAGCCTTGTTTCGTGTTCACTATTGAGCAAGAGCTGATAGTTCACTGCGGTCCTCGGAAATCCCGAATTTCATTCCTCTCAATCTAGGATGGCAGTAATGTGTCGAGCCCGCCAGACCAGCACAAAGTTGGTAGAGTAACAAGATGAGGTTGAAAATCAATGATACTGCTACGCGAATGCGCGTTTCTCGGCGCGTGAAGTCAAACATGGCGCGCGTCTGAAACGCGGTACCTATTTACCTAAGGTACACAGACTACAGTACATCGCTCACGACTCACAACTTGTCACGATCACGAACAAACTGTCATTGCCATACTTAACCGGAACCGTAGCATCACCTCAGAGTACACATGGGCAATTTCTGCATATCGTTACTTGCTGCCGATTTCTCTTTCCGATTTGTATGTATGTACTCCGTAGTTGCGGAAACATATGTACCTACGACTGGAACGTACCAGGTACCTAAGGTACCTAATGTAGGTACCTAAGGCAAACACGAAATGTGCGCCTTCGCTGCGCGTCGCCACACAATTTCTTCGGTTTTGCCTAACAACGTCTTCCGTAATACCCATGGGCCATGATAACCTGATCGTGATGGAATCTGTTCCATCCATGGAGGGAGCCTACGAAGCTGAGCAGCAAGTAAAGGATCCCCAGCGCGACATGGACCTTACGCCAGCTCAGGCCAGTGGAAAACACAAAAGGTCCTTGTCCATCACTGCCAAATCGGCCGTGGACAACCCTTCCGATCGCAAGAAACCGAAACAAGCCGCGATATCGGTACGCGCCGGATGTTCTTCTAGCAGTCGGCTCTCGCTACAAAATCTGCCAGTAGAATTGCTCGAGAGCATTTTCCTGTACTCGATGAATCTGGCTCTTCCTCGTTCGAGCCCATTAATAGGTGCCAAGCTTTCCGCGAAAGCTACGCGTCTTCGGGTGTTTACTATGGGATTTGACGATACTTGGAGCCAATGCTTCGGCATTCCAACTAAGGACTTGCATAGGATGTTGTGGATGAACAAAGAAAGAAAGGAGGGCGACGACGCTCTTCAGGCAAGGTCCATCGCATGGCGCATGCCTTAGCGCAAGAACAATCACGGCCTGCTCGCTTCCTTGTCCATTTTCTGATTTTGCTCCTAGTCATCTTTACTATGCTCGCCCTGGATGCACATTGATTTCATCCTTGAAGCACAGCAAGCTTGGGCAGACAAATATGCTGCAGGTAGATGCTACCGACACTACAAAGACACATGGTACGACGACGAGCGCATATGGCTCGATCTAGAACACGGAGCATGGGAAAACAACTATGATGCCCGGTACATTTACCGCTTGCATGCCCTCCAGCATGAACGGGGATCGTTGAAATTCAATTCTCGCGCTTGCTTCGAGGCTGACTACGAGCGAGCTCGCCAATTGCCGCCGAAGCCAGAACGCTTCTCACCAGACAGGATATGGGGAACATCGGACACTCTTATCGATATACGCATGCCCATAGATCTCATTACCGGGCCCTGGGACGAAGAAAAGAAGACGCGCCGTCTATTTTGGATGCGCCGTGCAGGAGTCAGCTTGAGAACGGACCCCCCTAGCCATCTTGCATATTCCTCGGAGGTGAAACTTGCTTGTCTTGACGCTGCGGTCATTTGCGCTGAGAACCCGGATCCTCTCATCATAAATTGCCTGATCGGTCTTTGGATCTTCTTTGACTTACCAGAAGATGATAGGCAGAAACGGCGTGTTCAGTTGTGCAATCGCATCGAACGCGCAAGTGACCCGCCGAATATGATGGGCGTTCTACAAGACATACTTAAGGACATGGATCGCAGCCGCAGTGAGTTGCTTTGCAGGAGGTACAACGCGACTTGTTTTATATGACATACCCCGGAGAGCCCGGAGACGACATGGACCCCTACGAAAGATGGTATGGTGATGGCGACTAGTCAGGGAGAAAGCGACAGGAAAACCGAGGCTATAGTCGCTCGTAGTACAATATCATGTACGTCAGTGCAGCACTATGCCTACTACGCATAGGATAAGCAAATTGAGACGGGCATACGAAGTATTACTATCTTGCCAGCCAAAACTCGCAAACGACTTTTTATCAGCAATATACGACATAACTACCTACCGACCGCTGCGTGGAGTTTCATCGAGCCGTAATGGGTTGCACTCAGCGTTGCAGAAAGGGGACGGAATGGCTGACCGAGACGTGCTCCCGCCGGGATGCGAAGTGCTCTGCAGATCGGCGTTATGCAACCAGCCAAGACGATACATAACAAACAAAAATATCGACGATCTGGCAATATATTGTATGGACACCAAGGCAGTTGCACGCAGTCTCAAGCACCCTAAGCCAGCCGAGCTGCCAGGCCCGTAATATCAGCAGCAATTAATGCCATCTCGCTGTAGCATGGCAAATTCTCTTTCAGATTGTGTACAAACCCACAAGCAGCACAAGAGAGGAGGCGGTGGCACGCGGTCGGAGGTGTAGGTGCGTGAGCAGGTAGGTAGTAGGAGATGGTAACCTGCATACGAAGTTACAGATGGTCGACATGGGGGAGACGTCACTATAAGTACACTATTCACGAGACGAAGACCAAGACGAATGCCATTCTATTTACAGGCAATAGCAGGTGACATAACATGATACGATAAACCAGACGCTCATGCTCAGTTACAGATTCTCACTCGAAAATCGTAGCCGGCGGTCGCCGCTCCGGCTGTGCTCCAAAGCGCCAGTAACTCATTCAGCACGGCACCCGAATCCGCGCAGATCTCTGCCCAGGGCCGAATAAGCCTACATACCATCCATCAACTTGATTTTCCCGATCCCATGATCCAGCAGCCCAGCTAATCCGAGATTGTTCCAGACGGGACGATTTTTCCAAGTGTATACACCGCAGCCAGTCGCATTTCTTCCTGGCTGGCTCCTAGGAACTCATGATCTGATAGGAAGTGGTACTCCTCGAATCAACAGCGGCAATCCAGTTGCCTCAACACAAATCGCAGAATGTCCATGTCCACCTTCTTGCCTCCCCGATCGATGCGGTTGCACAGCTTGACAAGCCGTTCGTGCTCGACATCTTGCGGGTAAGTCTTCGAAGAGCCATATGTCCATCGGCAGTTCATGATGAGAGGATCCAAGTTCAAGGCAGAGATCATCACAGTGTGTCAGTGTCAAGACAGGCAAGTTCCACTTCCACAGCACGAGGGCCAAGGTATAAGTGATGCAAAGAATAGTTCAGACTGGCACGGGCGAGCGAGAGGACAGAGTTCAATTAATAATTTACTGTACAACAGGTTGCATACCAAAGGACAAGATATTCGGGCACGGAGAAGGTCGAGCATCCAGCAGCCTGGGTATTCATCGCAATGCATGGGATCGCTGTTTGACTTTGAGAGGCAATGGCTTCATCCGTTTTGATCTTCGTAGAACGTCTTGAGCGCGCTCTACAATTCCTTTGGTGAGTCGTTTTTTATCTGCGACGCCCTGTTACCGGAGGAACAAGGAGGTCTGAGCGAATATGACTCGCTAAAAGCAGCGTGGAACGCACTTAAGACGTTCTACACCAAAACGGATGAAGCTATTGCCTCTCCAAAGAGTCCGAATCAAATAGCGATCACGCGACGGCTCAGTGTCAAGCGCTCAGCAGCTGGCCGGGTCACGCCGGCCGGCAGAGCATCATGACAGCTCCTCGTTGCAGCCGCAGAAGCACGTCTCGACCAGCAATGCAACTTCTTGTAACGGTTAAGTCATATCTCGTGACGTGTTTCAGTCTTCAGCATCGACCATTCGATGGCATATACAGCCCGTCCAGGGCTCAATGGAGCTCCACGCGGGCTAGGGTGGTAGATTGTGTCGTGTGCTGCCGACAGCAAAGCAAGTTGTGAGTTTTGGCTGAAATATATGGTTAGTAACTTACTTCGGATGCTCGGCTTGGTAGCCGTAGAGCGGCATGGATGATGGCCCTCTAGGCTCAGAGGAACTATTTCCAGGTTTTTCCCTGTTTGCCCCAAAGATTTCTTACCTGACTGGCTCCCACTGCACATCTTCCGAGTCCAAGTCCGACCCCGAGTCCGACCCATATTCTGTCTCTGATGAACAGTGGTACTCCAAAAATCGGCAATCGCGATCCAGTTGCGTCACGACAAATCGCAAAATGTCCATATCCACCACCTCACCTCCCCGATCGATGCGGTCAACTAGCTTGACAAGCCGTTCGTGCTCGGCATATTGCGGTAGGTCTTTGAAGAGCCAGGGACCCATCAGGCAATTGACGATGAGGGGATCCAAATTATCGGCAGAGATCACCGCAGCGTCAAGACAGGCAAGTTTCACCTCAACAGGACGTGAACCAAGATATAAGGGTTCCGAAAACTGGTCCAAATTCGCGCGGGCGAGCCAGAATAGACGACGTTTCTGCTCTTCGTTCCAGGGCCCAGTGATGAGATCCACGGGCACCACAGGGGGCGTAAGTTCTGGCATTTCCGACACCGTGCCTACGGAGAAGTTGCCTGGCGAAATGCGATGTGCGAGAGCTCTCTCGTAGTCAGCCTCGAAACACGCGCGAGCATCGAACTTCAACTCTCCCAAAGTGTGCCGGCAGATATGCTGGTGATAGCTTTTAGGGGCACAGGAGGCGTACTCCCCCGGACTACATGTGCCGCCCCAGTTATTGTGGCGACCAAAACATCTACCTCGAGCATATTTGCTCGCCCAGGCCTGCTCAGCGTCAAGGATGAAATCAATGTTCACCCAGGGCATCGATAATATAGCATACTGGGAGCCGTGTCAGAAAACGGAGGAAAAAGCAAGCAACCCTATGTTTTGCGCCAGAGGATGCGCCATGTTGCAATAGACTTTACCTGGAGAGACGCTTCTTTCTTGAGCTCCTCAACGTCAAGCTCTGAGGACTTCTCCGACACAGAGTCAGAGTCAGAGTCAGACTCCACCTCGCCCTTGCCGAGGGCCCAATCCCAGTTTTCATGGAATGCCATCATGAACACTCGACGACGCGTAACTCTCGATGAAAGTTTGGCCCCCAACAAATGATTGGAGCGAGGGAGAGCCAGATTCATCGAGTACAAGAAGATCTTCTCGAGAGATTCTACCGGCAAATTTTGGAGCGAGGGCCGACTGCGAGAGGAGCACCCGGCGGGTACCGAGTCGGACAAAGATTGTTTGAGTGTTTCCTGACCCTGCATTGGCGTAGGGTCCATCTCGGGAAGAAGGGGGGAGTCCTCTTCCTGAACGGCTTTCTGGGCTTGGCAGTGACCCATGCTGGTTGATTACTTGCCCGTGGTGTTGATGACAGTTGACTACTTGAATTCTGCGGCCTGGTTCTCCTCGATGCAAGATGGCGGCGAAGTTGTCGAACCTACCATGTCAGCACGAACATGGCAGGATTACTGACGAGATCCATGTGAAAACCTCTTCACTGCTTCATACAGAGTGAAGTCAGAAGGTCAAAAAGCCGAACTTATTATGGCCAGGTAGTACCTAACTCTTATATCAGAGGTACAGTGGGGCGTAAGAAAACCTTACATTTTCACACTTCATCCACAAACCAAGCTACCTACCTACGTATCATCTTTCAGAAGCGATGGCGACGCCACAAGGGCCTTTGGAGCCATTGTCAAACATACGACGTCTCATACGAGGAACCGCGGGTGCGCACATTGCGATTGAAGAGGGGATCCAGGACCCTAGTATGCGAAATCAGAAAACGCTTCAATCATCAGCATTGGGGCATCTCTTCTCGTGAGTGAGGGCTCCCGTCCAAGCTTTCAAAACATAATGTGCGACGTCTTCAAACAGTCAGGATTGGTAGTGTCAGGTACCGCGGCAATGAAAGTCAAAAGAAAGTAAAGTCAATGTATGAATAAGACGAATATCCCAACCTTTGGTTATGTATCCATAGACAGTAGAAAATGGTGGATAGTCGGAGAGGACATACACAGCAGAGACCCTCTCAGGATGTCCACGGGCCACGACACGACAAAGAAAGAGAATCTGCAAGGAAAGCAACGAAAACGACATTCGAACACGATCAGAGGATCGACTCCCCACGAAAAGGCATGAACTGAACACAGTTGAATTATCTCTCGTCAAGCAAGGAAAACAAGAGAGGAAACTATACTCCGTACACCGGAAGGCAGGCGCAGTGAATAGTTAAGCCTCGCGTAATAGTAGGTGGCAGCCCGCCACTGGCCAAAGAAGGAAGCAACCAGGAGTACACCCCCGCTTTTCTACAGTCTTATTATTTTAAGACTCGCCTTTACGTCACGCGCTCCACACACCACCCTGCTCGACGATCGTGATAGGGTCGAAAACTTCTGTCACTTGAAACCTGCCGGTACTTCTAGCACTACATAAGCCAATTTTGCAGTAGGGCCGGCCGCGACGCGTTTGGCTTCACCCCCTGTCGGTGACCTGAAGTGAGTCTTGAGAGTCGAGACCGTCTATGGGTTAGGTATTTAGGCAATCTTTCGTTATGTACCATTAGAGAGAGAGCTTGAAGAACTTAGAAAATTGCACGCCTCATGTTTCTACGGACACAATCAGGAGGCACCTTAAGCAAACTGGCGTCACGTATTGCAAAGCCGTGCACGCCCATTTTAACAATGCAAACCCAAAAAAAAAACTATCTTCCCTTGAAGTCCGACATAACGACGTCACCTCGCCTCAAATCATCGCCAAAGACGCAAACATATCTCAGGATTAAGAATTGATGATAAAGTTAGAGTGCATAAAGTGAATACAACTGCACCTTGAGATATGTACGGCGTCTTTGGCGATGATTTGAGGCGAGGTGACGTCGTTGTATCGGACCTTAAGGGAAGATGATTGTTGAACTAGAGAGGCTATACGAAAGGGGAGGTCCGGAGGAAATTTAGTGACTTAGTTTCAACTTTCCTGCAGTGGCTACACTCAAATATCATGTCACTTTATTTTTTCCCTGTTGAGGGCCTTGAGGTTATATATGAAAGAGGAGGGAAATTCAGTGACTTATTGTTTTGCAGTGGCTACACTAAAACACAATGTCACTTTATTTTACAGCGGTGGCATTATCCAAAATGGGCGGTGGAATTATCTCCCACCCCCCCAAAAAAAGGCTCAGATTTGCTCTTCGGTATCGCTTTCTGCTGTTTACGTGATTTTATCGTTTTTATGCAGGGATACATCATACCGATAATCAAGACTCATGTTAAGACAAATAAAACTGCGCCTCCAGGCGAAGGATATCTTCTACTTTATCCAACTCGACATCATGGATGATGGACGTCGCGGGGATGCGCCCTCTGTCAGGGGGACAAAAAATGGTCCAGGCGCTGTTTGGCAAATACAGTATACTTCCAGGAACTTACTTGTTGATGATTTCAAGAACTTAGGCCTTCTCATGCCAGTTCCGGAGGCCAAGCAACTTAAAACGGATGAGGCGAAGACCCAGTAGATCGTCTGCAATACGCTATTCCTGGAGAACCAAGGATTTCTGGACGAACAGGACTCGGCAAAGAGAGTGTCGAATGCGATCAAGACGTCTCTGACGTTCTACACCAAGACAGATGAAGCCATTGCCTCTCCAAATCAAACAGCGATCACGCGACGGCTCACTGCTCGGCGTCAAGCGCTGAGCAGCTGTCATGGACCATGGATGCTCGTTATTGCCCTGCGTTCCCACCGTAGAAGCACGCCTCGGCCAGCAATGCATGAGCACTTTGTAACACTTAATTCATGCTGCGCGCCGTCTTTCAGAATTGGCACTCCGATGGCAAATATACACCGTTCAGGGCTCGATGGAGCTCCACGCAGAGTTGGGTGGATGATCATGCCGTGTGCTGCCGACAGAGAGGCAGTTGATAGTTTTGACTGATACAGTCAGTTACTTCGGATGCTCGCTTGCAGAAGAGGTCGCCGTGAAACGGCATGGGCCGCATGGCTCTCTGAGTAACTATGTACTTTCAGTTTTTCCCTTGTTGGTCCCAGTCGAATTTCTCCCTGACTGGCTGCTACAACTCATCGTCCCGTGGGAAGTGGTACTCCACCAACCAGCCCTCGTAATCCAGTTGCGTCACTACAAATCGTAGAATGTCCATATCCACCTCCTCACCTCCCCGATCGATGCGTTCAACTAGCTTGTCAAGTCGTTCGTACCGGGCATCGTCCGGCAAGTCTTCGAAGAACCAGGAGTCCGAGCCCATCAGGCAGTTTGCAATGAGAGGATCCAAGTTCTCGGTAGAGATCGCCGCAGTGTCAAGACAGGCAAGTTTCACCTCCACAGCGCGTGGGCCAAGGTTAAAGGTATTTGAAACATAGTCCAAATTCGCACGGGCGAGCCAGAATAGACGACGCTTCTTCTCCTCATCCCAGGGCCCAGTGATGAGATTCATGGGCACCACAGGGAAAGTAAGTTGGGGCAATCCCGATAGCGTGGCTTCGGAGAATTCGTCTGGCGAAAATGGAAGCGCGAGAGCTCTATCGTAGTCGGCCTCGAAGCAAGCGCGAGCATCAAACGTCATCTCCCCCAGAGAATGCTGAATGAGATGCTGGTGAAATCTAGGCGTATAGGAGATATCCCACCCCGGACAGTAGAAATCGCCCCTGTCCTCGTCGTGGTCAAAAAATCTACCTCGAGCGTATTTGTCTGCCCAAACCTGCTGCACGTCGAGGATGAAATCAATGTTCGCCCAGGGCATTGATACTAAAGCAAACTGAGAGCCATGTCAGAAAACGGAGGAGAAAGCAAGCGACCCTATGTTTCGCGCCAGAGAATGCGCCATATGCAATAGATTTTACCTGGGTATAGGCTTCTTCCTCAAGCTCCTCGTCGTCGGGCTCTGACCACTCCTCCCACTCAGGATGAAATTCCTCCTGAGCCCCCTCGCACATGCTGAGGGACGATTTCCAAATACCATGGAACGCCGCCATGAACACCCGAGAAAGCGTAGCCTTCCCTGAAAGTTTGGCTCCCAACAAAGGACTGGAGCGAGGGAGAGCCAGATTCATCGAGTACAAGAAGATGATCTCAAGCAATTCCACCGGCAAATCTTGGAGCGAGGGCCGACTGCGAGAAGCGCACCTGGCAGACATCGAAGCCGGGGTTCGTTTCGTTTTCTTTCGCTTCGACGGGCTGTTCGGCGTCACGGACAAAGATCTTTTGTGTATTCTCCGACCCTGCATTGGCTTAGGGTTCATCTCGGGGGCTAGGGGGGAGATCATTTCCTGGACGGCTTTCCGGGCTCGACACATGCTGATTGATCACCTGCCTATGGTCTTGGTGACTACTGAATCTGCGGCCTGGTTCTCCTCGATGCAAGATGGCGGCGATGTTGTGGGAGCCACGATGTCAGCAAGAGCATGGCAGGTTTACAGACGAGATGTTGATGGAAGGCTTGCCAGTGTCCACTGCTTCATGCGCGGATACAAACCCGACATGGGCAACCTGATCCATGACTTCTAGTGAAGTTAGGTAGAAGGTCAACAAGCCGGACCTGTGGCGCCGCGCGCGTAGGTAAATTTGGGTGACTTGCCCGCTGCCCCGCCAACCGGCAATGAACCACACCATCTCTCGATGCACCCCTTCTTTTTCTTTCGTCCACAACATCAGCTCACGATGTCTAAAAATAATGGAATTTCGTCTTATTAACTACGCTCAAATGCCAAACTGAACCAGAACATAATAGAGGCAGTAAGAGCTGTCATTGTGCACGAGGTACAGTCGGGAAAGTCATACCGCGACGTCGCTGCCGAAGCGAAATGCTCACCAAGCACCTCGCAATTGAGTGGATCGACTGGCCGGCATATTCAACTGATATCAACCCAATTGAGCATGTCTGGATGCAATTGCAGCTCAATTTGAGGAAGATGTATCCTCATTTAAACCTCTTGAAAGACAACGAAGTCGATAGGCAATTCGAGCGGATGCATCAAATCGGCGTGGGCAGCAATAACAAGTGATCAAATTGACAGACTGATTAACCGATTTTTCTCTTCAATATTTAGCACACCAACCCCGTGCAAGAATGCAGGCATCAAGACGGCAGGGTAAAGAGTCAACCAGTCTGTCAATTTCATCAATTGTTATTGCTGCCCACACCAATTTGATGCATTCACTCGAATATTGCCCATCGACTTCGTTGTCTTTCAGGAGGTTCAAATTAGGGCACATCTTCCTCAGATTAAGCTTAATTGCTTCCAGATAAGCTCGATAGGGTTGATCGATGAAGCTCCACGCATGGTTGGGTGATGATTATGTCATGTACTGCTGACAGCAAGGTAGTCGTGAGTTTTGGCGAATACGGTTACTTTGGATGCTCGTCTCGCATAGGCAGCCGTAAAACGACACGGCCATCCGAGCAACTAATTCTGGGTTTTCTCCCTGTTGGTCCCAAACGCAGTTCTCCCGGACTGGCTCCTACTGTAAAAAAGAACCGTCTGATGATAAGTAGTACTCCTCAAATTCGCGGTTGCTATCCAGGTGTCTCACTACATGTCGCAGAATTTGTATATCCACCACCTCACCACCCCGATCGATACGGTTGCATAGCTTGACAAGTCGTTCGTGCTCGGCATCTTGCGGTATGTCTTCGAAGAGCAAGGTGCCCAACAGGCAGATTGCAATGAGAGAATCCAAGTTCTCGGCAGAGATCACCACAGCGTCAATACAGGCAAGTTTCACCTCCACAGGAAGTGAGTCTATGTATGAGGGATCCGAAACATAATCCAAATTTCCACGGGCGAGCCAGAATAGACGACGCCTCTTCTCCTCGTCCCAGGGCCCAGTGATGAGATCCACGGGCACCAAATGGTCAACAGTCGTTGGCATTCCCAATAGCATGTCTTCCGAAAATGAGTGTATATAAAATTCATGTGCGAGAGCTCTATCGTAGTTGTCCTCGAACCAAGCGCGAGCATCGAATGTCGAATCTCCCCGAAAATGCTGAATGACTTGCGGGCGAAAAGCAGGCGCAAAGGAGATGTCCCACGCAGCACCGTATCTGGTGCATATGTCCTCGTCGTAGATTAAAGATCTACCCCGAGCATAATTGTTTGCCCAAGCCTGCTGCGCGTCGAGGATGAAATCAATGTCCGCCCAGGGCATTGATAATAAAGAGAACTGAGAGCCATGTCAGAAAACGAAGAAGAAAGCGAGGGACCCTGTGTTTCGCGCCAGAGAATGCACTGTATGCAATAGACTTTACCCGAATGGAGTCTTGTTCTTTGCGCTCCTCATCGTTAAGCTCCTCCCACCACATAGGATGAGATTCCCCCTTGCACTTGGCGAAGGACCATTCCCAAAAAATGTCATGGAACACCGCCATGAAGAGTCGATAAAGCGTAGCCTTTCCTGAAAGTTTGGCCCCCAACAAAGGACTGGAGCGAGGGAGGGCTAGATTCATCGAGTACAAGAAAATGCTCTCGAGCAATTCCACCGGCAAATCTTGGAGTGAGAGCCCACTGCGAGAAGAGCACCTGGCGGGCACCGAAGCCGGCGTTTGTTTCGTTTTCTTGCAATTCGGCGGGCTGTTCGGCGTGATGGACAAAGATCTTTTGTGTATTTCACGACCCTGCATTGGCGTAGGGTTCATCTCGGGGGCTAGGGGGGAGATCGATTCCTGGACGGCTTTCTGGGCTTCACACATGCTCATTGATCACCTGCCTATGGTCTTGGTGACTACTGAATCTGCGACCTGGTTCTCCTTGATGCAAGATGGCGGCGATGATGTCGGAGCTACGATGTCTGCAAGAGCGTGGATGAAAAACTTGTCACTGACTCACTGCTAATAACAAGCGCGTGGATCTTTAAAAAAAATATGGTGACGCCGTGGGCGAAGGGGCGAAGCTGGGCGGGTTCAGATCCTTCTCTGTCCTCAAGGACAACACGTGACGCAGTACGTGGACTTACTCTTTCCGTTCCCTCCCTCCTAGATAGCTTACATACGAATACAACCGATTGTTCATGTCAGTTCAACCTCCTCGTACACGCATGCCTGAAGGATTTCTTCCCACGATCTACATCGCGACAAACCCCAAATTCAGTTCTGACCTGGCTACACATCGTACATACCTTGTGCAGTGGGACTTTTAAGTTAAGCAGACAC
>SRPX01000187.1:0-46420 GCA_018360215.1 Claviceps spartinae | reverse complement strand
TAAACATCAGTAAACATCAGTAAACATCAGTAAACATCAGTAAACATCAGTAAACATCAGTAAACATCAGTAAACATCAGTAAACATCAGTAAACGTCAGTAAACGTCAACACAGTTTACACCGAATCGTCAGAAGAAATAGAGTGAACATATTGATTACATATTACATACACCACACCGACAGAGTATGTCACAACACACAAGTCACACACCAGCCCCCTCACCACAACTCTACCCAGGAAATCCGCACCTCACAAGAAGACAAAAACACACTACGCTTCAAAGAAACGATATTGAACGCACACGCATGCATAGATGGCAGCCAAGGCAACCCGTCACAATCATCACCCACGCATCGCCCAGCAAAAAAAGAAGAAGACAAACTCCAATATCCTGCCGCAGTAAGATGGAGAAGGTAGATAGAATTAAGTAATAAAAAAAAGGCGCAGGGAACAAGAGTGCGACGCGCACAAAATCCCGCTTTCAACGCCATACATACGATACGGTATACCTACTCAACAACGTTTCCGACTTTTCACCAAATCTGGACAGATCTACCCGACACCGACAAATCGCCCACCATCAATCATCCACCCACTCGACCCAATTCCCGTGCCGAGGCTTGAACTATGCTGTTTTCTTTGCCGTCTGGCCGACGGGCCATCCCATCCACTTTGAAGCAATGCCTCACGTTTCTCGTGATATTGCCCAGCTTCCCTGTCCCGAGGCCATCCAGGATTGTGTTGGGAACGCCTTTGGGCACGCAAGTCTATGCCTCATGTATGTGCGCAAGGAAGGGAACAAACGTCTCCATGGCTACGGCCTACAAGATGACGCATCGGGGGTGATCTTTTGATCTGCGTCCCGACCGCCACATACGTTTGTTTCCGTTCCGAAAAGCGTCAAACTTGGAGCTACTCTCATCTGTCTCGTTGGAGGCGTGGTATTCATCGTCCTTGCGTAGCATTTGTCGGCATAGATCAATAAACACCTCCTCAACATTGGCTGTAGATGGGCACAACAGTATTAGTATCTATGAGAACGCCCACAGGAAAAAAAAAAAAAAAAAAAAAAAAAAAGGGGGCTCGCTGCAAGAGGGGCTCATTGGCTGGTGCATACTCCTTGTTCGGGCACTCGACTCATAATACGGTGCCTTCCATCGCTGTGATATAGAGAACCCCTTGGCTCGTTGTACGGCCCTGCTCTCTTCCAAGTCGGCCTTGTTGCCCACAATGACCATGGGAACGTTCTCATCGTCCTTGATTCGGATGATTTCTTCTCGCAGGCCTGCAAGCTCGTTGAGTGACGACGGGGATGTTATGCTGAAGACAAGGAGGAATCCTTGTCCGGTCTTCATGTACAAATCTCGCATCGCGACTGATCGTTGCGCATCAGTGACTCCATCGCGTCAAATCCGGGGCTCCATCCGCGCAGAGAGGTTTCTTACCAAATTGTTCCGTTCCTGCTGTATCAAGACTGATTGTTTTTTTTTGGCGCATGCATGTCAGTGGACGGTTGCTCGTAATGCTAGCCTGCAAGTCTTGTGGTGCGCGTCCGAGTCCGAGTCGTAGACTTACATCTCCAGAACTACTTGTCGACCCTAGCCCTCGCACGTCAGCAACCGTAAAACATAGATTTCAGCACGGCGCAAAAAGCGCAAAACACTCATCTTACATCGACTTGGATTTGGGTCCTGTAGGAATCCTCAATAGTGGGATCATAGCTCTCAATCCACTCGTTATGTACGAATTGCGCTATGCATGGCGTGAGTATCAAACGTCGCCCGAAAACATGTCATCGTCTCTTCGCTGCACTTACCCGTCAGACAGCTCTTTCCCACACCACCTAGACCACGGAATAACATGCAAGTTAGTACCAAATCATCTGATTTGTATACCTCGAATGAAAAGGCCAACGCACCTGCTCCCAAGACCACCACATGAAGCTCGCGGCTAATCACAAAGAGGTCGCGCATGTCAGTGAAAGTCGGCGCAACAGGACCAAAGCTCCAAGCTCCAAGCTCCAAGAGGCAAACTCCAAGTCAAGGAGAAGGTGAAGACATGCAAAAGCTGCGCATACCTTGCTGGCATATGGTATCGAGGCGCCATGACGAATACCAATCATGTACGAAGAATCAAGTCGCAGGATAGAAGGAGAGTTTGCGCGGCAAATGCCAACGCGTTACGCGACAGTCTGCGCGAGGCAATCGACGGTCACTCGGCTTTCGCTCCAGGCCAGACGCTCGCGAAGCGCTGCGAGGTGGGAAGCTGAAATTGGCGGCAGCCAAGTCCGATGGATCGAGAGACGGATGGACGATACCATGCGTGAAGGGGGTTGGAAGCTGTAGGTGTTACCGTGTGTGTGGCGCGCGCAAACGGCAGGCGGTGAAGGGCCAAATGGCACTTTTAGGTCGGTCGGTCGTTCTCCGAAGGTCTGGGGCGTCGTCGTGTTGAGGCGTGTGCGTCGTCGTGTTCTGTCGACCACAAGACTTTGGTGTTTCTTGGGCAGGAGATTCAGAGTCGGCTTGGCTGGTGGTGTCGTTGTCGTACAGCGCAAGGGGGGGGAAGGTTGGGAACGTTGTTGGGAGTCGGGACGCAGCCTTGCTGTCACGTCAATCCACTTGCGGTACGGAACGCGAGGCAAGCGAGAGGCGAGGTCTTGCGACAACGACGTATGTAGTAGATTGGATTCTATGAGATCCGGGGTTTCGTCGTGGCGTGATGACGAGACGAGCGCTCTCTAGCCGGCCTGTCCAATTCACTAATGGCTCTAATCGGATAGCTTTGAAGCAAGGCGAGGCAAAGGCAAGGCAAGGCAAGGCAAGTGGAAGATGGAAAGATGGAAAGGCAAGGCTAACGCCGGTTGGGGCGCAGGTCGCGGGGAGTGGGGCACCACGCGCGGTGGCTGGGAGGTATTGGCGACCAAAGACGCGGACGAGGCCAACTCGTCTGAGAATCGAGGAAAGAATCGAGGAAGCAAGGACCGCAAGACGGGCTGGACTGGTGGCCGGGGCAGAGGTTTATCTATCTCCTCGTCTACAGCTCTCGCAGGGAGCCCCCTTCGCTCACTCACCAGTGACCACACTCACTGATTAGGAGGTACTTAACTACTCCGTGTATGTACCTAGGTAGTACATAGGTAGTAGGTATGTATGTACATACCTCACTGCAGTCTGCACTTCCATGTACGTACCAGGCTGTCACGGACTCACAGCCGGCAGGCAGCCCGCGCGGACATGGATGGCCTTTGCTATGAGAGGCCCTTGAATCCCAACTTCTCTCGAGCCGGCGACAACAACTCTCCCAAGTTCCACACGACCAGGAAGGGGTTGAATCATTACCGTTGATGCCGGCTTGCCGGCTGCCCGTCTGCCCGCTGCCGCGCCCCACTCCTCCTGCGGGAAATTTGGAATCAAGTCCGCTGCCCAACCCCCTCCCTAGCCAAGAAAGTCAAAAGCTAAAGATCTCCCAACCAAGAATGAGTACCTAACTTCTAAGTCAGACCAACGCGAGGTTGTCGTGGACTCGTGGAGGGTTTATCTTATTTTCTTGCGCATCTCTCAGCTTCATTGGGGCCGATTCTTGGCCACATCACAACCTCTTCAAGTCCATGGGCGCAATGGCGGCGACCCGGGGGGGGGAGAGGTGGCGCGTTATCCCCTCATTGGGCGTCATGGGCTGCAGACTGCAAGAGTAGGTAAGCGCCTTTGTTTGCGCTTCTACTGGTCATGAACCCAGGCCAGGCTTGGGTTTCACCGTAGGAACTGGAGTGCTTGTTGTCTATGTACCTACATAGGTAGCAATGTAACATACCTGTATGTTGATGCCGTGCCATTGCCGACTGCCCACTTGCCGGGTTCTGGGGAGAATGATGCATGATACATACATAGAATTGGTGGGGGGAAGAGAGCCCTGAGGGATGTACGGAGTACGCTGTGCGTATGGGAGAAGGTATATTCATATTCGATAGGAAGCTGGAAGTGTGATGCGAGAACTAGGTACGGCCTTTGGATGTTTGGTGGAGGGCGGCAATCGAATCGTAATGGTACATACCTATGTACCTACCCACTGTAGGTACATACTAGGTACAGTACATTAGGTACCTACTGGGGGAGGCGCCTGGGGATGCGGGCTGGTCCCCGGATTCCCGGATCCCCGGATTCGAAAACCCGCGCATGGACTCTCTTCCTGGCCGTATGCCGTCATCGTCTTACACTGCTCTACACCTGGTCTTATTTACATATATTTCTTTGCGCCTTTCTCCACATGACACCCTCATTTCGTGGAATGGTGATCCTGATATCGACTGGTCAATAACAAGACACATACCCTCCTTTAATAGACACAACGAGATATCTTGACTTGATTCAACAAGGGGAGATAATGGCCTCAGAATATCAATATGTAGACGAGTAACACGCCACCTACCATCCAAAAAAACAGGGCTTCCCCTCCAGCCTACAAAGCCCACTGAAGCCCTCAACAACATAAAAACACACACACACGAAAATGCAAAATTCTCACCCAAGAAACACTCCAATTCATAAAAAAAAACCCCATTCAATGAATACATTCCGCTCCTGCGAAAATGCAAGACAGTGAGTGGCCCTTCAAATACAACCACCCGCCAACTCGCATCAAATACAAACTTGTACTAAATAATACTGATAACAAATCGCTCACAAATTGCACTATAAACCTCTCCCTTCCTCTTGAAAGAAAGAAAAGAAAAAAGAAACTAAACGCCAGAATAAATCCATCAAGTTACTCTACACACCTCCTAGTAAGGCGGCTTCGTAAACCCCCCCAAACTCCCCTCCCCAGACCGACTATCAATCCCCCTCAGCAAATCCTGCAAATTCATCCCCCTCCCACCCTCCTCACTACCAGAACCACCACCAAACCGTGTTGACTGCGACGCGAGACTATCACCTCCCCGACTCTGCACAGGACGCTGATTCATCCCCGCGGATGTCGAAAAATCCATCGCCGAGAGACCCATCTTACTCGAAAAGGAACTCAGATTCGGCAGCGGCGGCACGGGGGGCACATCAGTATCTTCGTGGCGGATTTCCCGGTGAGGATCTAGAGAAGGGTGTTCGTCGGGGTGTTGCGAGCCTGGAAGTGTGCTGCGAGGGAGGACATCGCCTGTTGTAGAGGGGGCATCAGTCTGAGACTGAGACTGAGGCTGAGACGCATGGAGACCGATATCTGAGAGGCTATAGTCGCAGCTGAGCACGCTCTCATCACTATCGTCGTCTTCAGCGGGGAGAGTTCCGGTGGTTTGAGGGGATGGAGTCCCGGAGAGCATCATTTTGAGCTGTGCGATGGATGCGACACCTGTTTTGCTTGATACGGACCCGGAGGGGGATTGTCTGCCGCAGACGCTCGACTTTCGGAGCCGGGCTACCGTGGCTAGTCTTTCTCCGTATGTGTGCGAGGTGTGTGGTCGGAGGTTTGGCTGGCTTGTTCGCGAAGAGAGTGGGAAATGGCCGTTGCCGCCATGAATGACTGCGCTGCCGGCGCTGCCGCTGTTAATAGCGATGCGGTGTTGTGTTGTGCCTGTGGTGCCGGCTTTGGAACCAGTCAACGACTCGGCCTTGCCTGCTGCTGTGATGGCTGCCAAGACTGTTTCTCGGGTCCAGTTGGAGAGCATGTACTCTTTGAATTCAGCGGGCAGCTGGCGTCGTCCCCCGTCACTATAGCCAGACATCGGTCCGTTCAAGTTGCGGCTCGGGGACGTAGCGGTAGGGCTTGTCGGCGGAGACAGATTGCTCTCTTGGTAGCTTGTCGCGATGCACTCCACCAGTGACGGCCTATCGTCAAACGGCAAGATCTCTTCCGATTCGAGAGAGCTCAGATCCCAAGTCGGCTGAGGGCGCGGCTGACCGGGCGTTCCAATCTGAGCCGGTGCTGGTGCGGGAACGTGTACGCCTTCTACCCAGAATCCCTTGTTTTTTCTTCGCACAATCTCCTTGTACACGGCACGGCCGACCACGGATCCCTCAAAGTCGAATTCGGCTGCCAGGGCCCAGAAATAGCCGTGCGTGAGGGACGCGATGCGCACCTTGTGAATCGGCTGCTCCAGCTCTTGTATGTCTTCTTGCAGTCTGTACACCATGGGAATTCCACACCGGGCCGCGTTGACACCCAGCTTGAACACGAGCTTCGTAAGTAGACTGTGCAGCAGGGTGATGTCGTTGTCATACTCCACAAACTCCAATGCGCTGTCATATATGGCGACATGGAGCAGCGGGAGAAATTGACAGCGACGCGCTCTGGGCTGCCGCTCGCGGCCAGACGTGTTCGAGACCGCTCTCCGAGTGCCATTCGAAATGTCGCGGCCATGCTTTTCCGTGCGGTGGATTTCGACGGTGTCATCACTCGCTCGCATGTCCGTGTAGGTGAGTTCACGGTCCAGCCAAGTCGACAAGGCGTCCACATAGGCTTTACGAACATTCCCATCAGGATCACGAAGCAGCCATTGAGTGCCTTCCCAGACCTGAATAGGGACTCGAGTCCTGCTCAGATCCAAGTGGCCGTTGTGACCGGTCTTGGGACTTGCCAGCAGCAAGATGGCCTTCACGATTTTCAGGGCTGACAGCCGGCCGGATGCATGAGAAAAGTACGTCTCTTGTAGAGACTGGCCGCCGGCCATGTCGAAGGCGGATGGTGGTACGGCATGATCGACGCCAGCAGCCTCTGCCTTGTCACCTCCGTGCGTCAAAGAGGCGATGCTCACCGATCGGCTGTGTTTGATGCGACTGAACAAGGCGGCAATCATGTCCGAGACCTGGTCAGCATAGTACACGTGATTCGCCAAGTCGCTAGTGCAATCCTCAAGCCTGGCGAGCAAATCGTCGCGTTGTAGCCGGCAACCGTTTTCGTGTTGTTCGACATCGGCCCTGTCTTCGCTCTGGCTGCCCTCGTGGCTAGAACCCCTGTGCAACTGGAAAAGCTTCTTAATCTGTCCGACCAGCCCGAGGAGAACATCCATGACACTGAGGCCAATCAGATTAACATCGGAGCGAAGAAGTGATTGCATCATGGCCGTGATAGTCAGGTGCTGTTGGAGGTTTTCTTCTCGCATGGGTGTCTTGGTCAGGACGTCCAGCGTAGCCAGGAGAATCACATATCTGTCTTGCACCGGTGTCCATCGAGCAACTGTGTCAAATACTTTGATGGCCCAGCCAGAGTCACGACCATGACCGGCCGAGTTTTCAGTGATGACAACAGTCTCTCCTTCCGCGACCCTGCTGGAAACAAACTTAAGCAGAGCGTTGGTCGCGCCGTAGATCTGGGCCCTATTAGGAACGACAAAAATCTGCTTCAGACACTGAATCGCAAACACGCCCGTTTCTTCTTCGGCAAGATTATCAACGTCCAAGGCCGTGCCTGAAAAGGCGACAGGGTTCGTATCTCCGGCCACTTCTGCTGTTCGGACCGTATTGACACTCGACCGACGAGGGTGGATCTTTTCGGAATCCCGCCTGTTGCCACCAAGCTGCGCGGTCTTGAGTATGGTGTCGAGGAAATCATCATCATCGGTCCACACGTTTTCGAGAATCATCGGCAGAATCACATCGATCTGGCGGCCCGACACGGACGAAAGAGCGTCCGAGCCCGCCACATGCTTGATGGCTTTCAGGCCAGCATTTCTCCACCGAAACTGGAGCGGCTTGCTAACCGGGCCCTTTGAAGGAACGTGCCTCGTTGAAGCAAGCTGAGCGAAGGAACGGATGACAGACGAGTAGCCTTGCAGATAGGCGCTGTCACCAAACAGCGACGAAGCGTCGTGATGTTGGCAGAAGGCTTCGAATGTAGGCAGCGATGACTCGACCATGGTAATGTCGTCGGATCGGAGGATCAGATCGAGAATTTTGAGTACACAGGGGGCGATGAGAGCGGCCTCTTTGGGTGATTTCTCAACGAGAGCAGCCAGGATGCCCAGCGTGACCTGAACATTTCTGATTACAGCCAAGGCGGGTCAGCGAAATTACGGCGGACAGATGACATGGACGAAAAAAAAGAAGGATGATAGGTGAGCGGTACGGCAGCGGTACGGCACAAGGTAGATGATAGGACTCACCCGATCCGCATGCGCCAGACATCGCTGGCGGTCTTCTTCTCGAGGAACGAGCCAATCTTCTGGATCTTTGATCGACGGCTCGTAGCATAGAAGAGCAGGTAGCTCAGCTCGCTGCTGTTGGGAACAACATCGACAGCCCCTTTCGTCGTCTTCGGATAGCACTTCAGCACCAAGACCTGATGCTTGGGCCGGCACTTATCGTGGAGCGCGTTCATGGTGTCGCAAGAAGTTCGAGGGCGGAGAATCCCCCCTTGGCCGACGGAAGAAGGAGAAGACGGCGTGCGTCAAGGAGAGGGAGTGTGGTGATTGGCAAAAGCAGCCACTGCGCACAGACTGTCAAACAAACATGCAGAATTTCGAAAGGCGGGCGATGAGAAGGATGAGCAGAAGAGTCGCGGGTGCGGATGCTTGGAAGAAGGTTCAAGGGGGTTGGGCGCTGGCGTTGAGCCGCAATCTTGCAAGACCAACGATGCCGTAATAACGCTTGAGTGGAGTCTGGACGCTCCGCCGGTGGGTCCGCCCCTGCAGTGTCAAGTTTCAACTGTCAACTTGTCAAGTCACAAGTGATCACTGATGACAGAGAGGTTGACCCTGACTCATGAGCACAGGCCGTTTTGAGCTCAATCACATGTGACATGTCCCTGACCGAGCGGCGAGAACCCGCTTTCAGCAGCAAATCCTAAACTCGACATCCCGAGGATCTCCAATCTGCTCTATGAAAAATGTGCTTCAAGAAGATTGAACAAACAAAACGGGATGCGATGAACGAATGGGCTACAAACACGCAAAGTAAAGGAGTCGATCCAATATTGTCAAAGATTTAAAAGGCAAAGCTTCAAAGAATGAAATTAAACATCATCGATTGTGACCCGTCTTTGTCGGTCACCCCCGAAATAAGCTAACGACTCTACACTTGAAAGAGATAAAAAACAAAGAAACGAGACAAAACATAAACGCCCAACGTCCCTGCTTTTTAGGCCACAGATGCAATCACCAGGGCAGCCACATTTTCCTCCTCGCTCCTCACTGTGATCTTCGTCGTGACCCCTGATTTCGAAGAATAGGCCATTCTCACGTTCGCCACTACTCTGCCCCCATGGACTGTCTTGCCCAGCAACTTGAGTGTGTGCGTGCTTGGGTTGACAGGCACATCAGTACCTTCCAATGGCTGCAGGGAGAGAGCCTTGGCCAATTGCTCAGTGGCATCTGGTTTCACAATGCGTGTTAATTGAAACAAAGATCAGTCAGTGGATAGGGAAAAGGTGCATCGCTCTGGGAGGCTTCGAATATGACTTACCGGCAATGCTCTTCATGCTGCTCAGCTGCAGAGTCTCCTCTGCCTCCTCTCCAGAGGCACCAATCTGCTCCCATATGTGGCTGAAGTTGCTGGCAAACGTGGGAACAATGTAGTCGCTACCACTGAGGTCAAACTCGGAAACCTCATACTCGTCATCATAGCCCGATTCCTCAGGCTCGCCGTTCGATGGATCGATTTCCTTGCTGGTGAACTTGAGGATGTTGGTGAACGTAGTGATCGGCATTGATCCTTCACCATTGACCTTCTTAAAGGCCACGTAGACCTTGCCCGGCTCATCAGTGGCCAACTTCTCCGCCTGAAGAATGAAGACCTCCTCTAATTCGTCCTCGTCGCCAGGCGTCGCAACGACGGAGACTGCCTCTAGCACCGTATCCGGCAGCGTGTTCTTGACTTCGTACTGAAGCACGATGTGCTCCTTGAAAACGTGTTTCACCAAAGTGACCACGTACTCTGTCTCGGCCTCGGTAAGTTCAGTCACGGGCGACGATTTGAGAACGTGGCCGAACTCGCTCATCTCGGAAATCTGCATCAACTCCTCGGCGTATCGCTGAGCCTGAGCAGAGGCAGAAGCCGCAGCTTCGGCACTGCCGACAGGAGCCTTCGTAGGACCAAGCTTGGGGGCCTTGAGGCTAGGGGCTGCGGCTGTGAGTTTCTTGGTTCGGTCTTCGGCATCGGCCTGCTCTCGCGTGACCACCGGAATGCTGGAGATATCGAAGGGGTCGTTGAATGACGCCTGGTCGTCGGAAGTGACGTACATGACGAGTTGGTGCTCGAAGATCGGGAGAGAAAACATGCTTTCATTCTTGACAAAGTTTTCGGCCATTGCGTCGTCCTCCTCACCCATGAGCTTCAGATTGAGTGCCGCACGATCACGCACTTCGTCGTCAACGTCATCCAAGCATCTGGTGAGCAGAACCTTGACGCTGGCCTTGACATCGGGATCTTTCTGGCCAACACCAAACTTGGCCAACGCCGTAACGGCAGCGGCTCGCACGATTGCGTTTTCCAGCACGACTCGATTGTAGATGTATCGAATATATTTGGTGGGCTGAGCGGTCTTGGGACCCTCCAGTCCAATGAGATGCAAGATGCGGACGGCCAGCTTTGTAAATTCACAGTCCTCAATGAACTCGCACAAATGGGCAAGAGCCTCGTCCTTGGAGTCGGGAACAAACTTGATCAAATCAAACATGCTCTCCACCACGGCACGCTTGAATTCGAAACCGCCCTCGTCCCTAAGAATGCCGCTAAGGAATGTAAGCATACCGGCCTGTTTGTTGGGAAACTTGAGGCACAGAGTTCGGATAGCCTCGACGATGGTAATTTTGAACTCGTCCGTAATCTCCGACATGAAGCCAGAAATTTGTTTCATGAGCCTGTCAACACTGGCCTCATTGCCGGTCTTGAGAAGGGTGGTGATAGCGAAAGTGGCAATAGATCGGTTGCTATTTGAGATGAGGAGCTCGATGTCGGGGTTGCAGATGCTAACTGCAGTGGGCTTGAACGAGGCAAAGTTGTGGAGGATTCGGAGGGCAGCAAATTTGGTAACGGCGCGTGGAGAGGTCAAAAATAACTGTAGGACACTGATAGCCTGAGAAACTTCATTGTCGGAAACGTCACGCATATCGCAAATAGCCTTGGCGGCCTCAAAGTTGACCATCTCACTCTTGTGGCGCAGCCAGCCGTCCAGAAGTTGCATCATGGGCTTTCTCAACGACGCATCTTCCTCAGCCAAATGAGAAGCAAGACGGACAAGCATGACTGTGGCGGCGGGGTTCTTGACAGCACCGGCGGCACTAAATTGCTGAACCATCTTGACGAGGGCCATTCGGTCGTGCATTCGCATCTGGTACAAAAGTCCAATGGCGTGGTACTGAGTCATTGTCGAATTGTTCATGGGCATCTGTCCACTTGACGAAGAAAACCCGAGCGAAAAGCCGCCGGATGACTTGCTCGAGGCAGCGGCTTCCTGAGTTTCACTTTGCCAGCGACGCACGACCTCCTTGGCGATCGGCAGAAGATGGTATGAAGAGACTAATGCGGCCGAGGACACGGACGGGTTCTTGTCTACGATGGCAGTCTTCATGACTCTCTCGATCGATTGAACGGTTGTAGCCTGTAAACTCGGGGGTCAGCTGGTGTGAGGTGTCTCGCCGACGCCTGAAGGGGCCGGGATACGAACGTCTATGATGCGACACAACGCTCGAATGGCATTTGGCCTATAAATAGCATCGCTGCCGCCACCAGTATCCTTCATGATTGTGCTGGTAACCATGATAATATCCTCGGCAGAGTTGGCCAGCTCCTTGATAACGAGGTGTACCATCTGTCTGAGGCTGGCATCTTTGTTCTGGAATAGCTTGGAGATACCGAAGAAGAGGGTGGTGGCCTCATTGGTCGGAAATTTCTCGCCCGTGTAGAGTAGAAGGGCAATCTTGGTGAGAAGAATTCGGCATCGTCGCGGTTGAATGGTGCCTTCATTGAATATGCGTGCTGCCAGTGATGTCAGCCAAATACGTGACAGAGCATGGGAGCCGAGAGCGCCGTCGAGGCCGCCATTGCTGTCTCATCATACCTTCTTGGAATACTTGAGAGCGGTCGACCTTGAACAAGCCCAAGTCGGCGTCCTCGTCCTTCTTGCCGTAGCTCATCTTGGCGACTGCGTCGGAGAAGGGTTGGTCGTGGGTCTATCTGGCTGTCCAGCGATTGCGCTCGATATCACCACGTTGACACTTGAGTCTCTCCCGGGAAGGGGGGGCAAGCTCTCACGTGACACTCCACCTGGCTACGATCCTGGTGGAGCACCGAATGTCCCAACTTCGAACTTCCAACTTCCAACTTGGTACGGAGTACATACATGCTTGAAGAGCGCATATTTAATAAAAGACTACGTATTGTCTTAAGGCTTCTATGCAATATGTACCGCTAACAGTTGAACGTACTCAATCTATTGTTTCGGAGCAAGGCAAATTCGATCAGTGTTCCCAGTTCAAGATGAACACATGTACTCTTTGCGTCTGAGAATGCTTGGTGCCCGGACAACCCGCTTCTGTCACATGATAGCGCGACAAGGTCGGCCCGCTCCTTCAATCGCGCAACAGTCCTACACCTTGAAAGGTACCTTGAAGAGGTACCAACCATCGTCACTCATGCATGTAAGTGCTCAGACTTCAACGGAGTTCTTTGGGATGAGAGTGTGGCTTGAAGAAGACTTCCACGGGCATTAAATGAACCAGGGCGGTCCAAAGATCTAATCACAGACTTAACTTCGCCCCAGACGCGTATCCCCCCTCATCATTCATGGTCCCGACGCGGTACGGTGCTCAGCTTTCTCTGCCGCTACGTCTGGCAGCCACGCAGCAACGCTCTTTCCTCGATGTGTTGAGCCTCCTCAAAGTATTGGGCCAGCAGAATTCGCCGCATCCGCAGTTTTCTCAAACTCTTACGCCACAGCTTATGAGACCAATCTTGACGTGTCACCTGCATCCTGCGCCTGCCTCGACAGCCTGATCCAGCATGCAGCAAGGAGTCAAGCCCAAGGGCAGAGGGCTCCTGGAGTTTGCAAGGGGAAAGTCTGATAGCAATGCACAATACAACAACTCCTCTACGAATCCCCCTCAAATTGATCCTGGCAGGCGTTCGGTCACTCCCAAGGCAGAAATCTATCAACCAAGCCGACAAGAGATTGCAGAATTCGCGAGACTTCCGGTCCCGGGAGCTGCCCCCAAAAACATCAGTAGTCCTCGAGCAAGCGCTCCGTTGACAAAAATTCTTCGATCAGACTCGCCGCTTCGGCAGAGCTCGCCATCTCGGCACGGGTATGCCTCGCCAAACCGTATGGAGAGGCAGAGCCACACCACTGCGCCTCATCATGATATATTCTCAGGATCACAGCTTGGAGAAAACTTTATGAAGTCGGGTCTTACGACGCCCGCAAACGACTCAGAAGTGTTGCCCGTTGTGCAGAATCCTGCCATAAAGGCAGAGGACCGCCTCGAACAGCATCAAGCGCACAGAATCGCTCCGCGACGTGGTCCTTCGCTGGAGGTTGAGAAACATCAGTTCTCTGTGGCAGTCGACGGCCGACTTTCTGTGGTGCCAGGGCATCATCGCCACAATCCAACTCATATGAATGATGGATTCTACAGCAACAAACATTCAAACAGCCACCACGTTCGATACCAACCTAAACCTGTCAAACCACCGAATCCTGTCTACACCCTTCCTCCACCGCCACTCCAAGCGCAAGCTAAACTGCCAATGAGAGGAGTACGAGTCAGCCGTGGACAGCCATTACTGACCACTGCATTGCCTATTCATGTAGAAAAGGAGCCCCAAGGCAACTTCATTGAGACAGATCACGAAGAAAATTGGGAAGAGCAAGCGTTGGACAAGGTGAATGAGTCCATGTATGTCCATGGCTCAGATGATGGCTCTCGTGCATTTGGCAACTTTAGTGAAAACATGGCCTTGTCAAAAGCAAAGAAACAACACGCAACACATGACAAGTTCGCACGAGACGGCACTCACAAGCCAGCCAAGCTCCCGCGAAACGTACAGCAAAAGGACAAGAAGCGCAGGCGACAAAGTCTCGACTACGACGACAAGGTCCTCAGCTCCATGACATACCAAGATCTCCAGGAAGAACCATTCGATGTCGTGCCGCAACTCCCAGGCATGTTGAACGGGCATGATTCCGCTGCGTCAAAGCTGATCACTAGACTTGAGCAGTTTCAGCAGCAGGGCGAGCGCGAGCAGTTTCAATTTTTCTCACACTTGTCGATAGAGGAATGGGAGAATGCGGGCGACTGGTTTGTTGAACAGTTCACAGACATCATGAGCCGCTTGCGACAAGCTCGTCGCAACAAACGCGAAATGGTTGCAGCGTTCGAGGAAGAGGCCTCGCAACGAGAAGAGGCCATCCGCGCACGGACCGATGCGATTGACAAGAAGTTGATGAAAATGAAGCAAGATGGTCAGCGTGTTGTTGGCGACAAGCATCTTTAGCACACCGGTCGATGATTCCGTGCTGCGATTGATAGGACGACGTGCGGATTTTAAGCCACAAGCAGGGTTTGCGATATGGATTTAGGCCGGTGACGAAGAAAGGACGGGAAAGATGTATCATCGGAGCAATCTAGGGCTTGTCTTTCCAGGAGTTTGGAGCTTATCCAGCTTGATGTTTACGGGCGGTGAGAGTGTCATTGAGCGGTGCAAGGATCTGATTTCACAAAAGCCTTGTTGCTTTGCTCCATATATCCGAATCATGGCGATCACGATAGCTCAGAGCAATAGTCTCATCAAATCCGCTCTACTTGCTTGATCTTTCTGTCTCTCCCCACAATCATTCGCAACTGACGCCCCGGCCTGTCCTTGAAGATGCCCCTTCTCAGAGCGGCGGTGTACAGTTCATAAGAAGGGAAATAGCCATCCACAAACCTGACGACTTGCTCCGGCGTCATCCCCGCTGAAGGGTCCCCTCTCGCCTTACGCAGTGACTCCTCCTGCTCCTGCCTCCACGCATACACATAGTCAAGGTGTTCCGAGTCAATATGTATAAACGCATCCAAAACGTCCGTCACGGCATCATAGCCTCTCAGCTTGTCATTGACGAAAAGAAGATGCTCCAATCGGTGATGGCGCAACGTGCGACTGGGCGCCTCCCACCTCGCTCTCACGTCCTCCTCATCAAGAGGTCGGAATCCGACTGCCCAGCCTTCGAAGATGATGACTTGGATGGGCTCGTCACCGGGCTGGTTGACGGGGATCCAGGCCTCTTCGGGGAGACGATCGCCTTGACCTGAAAAGAGGGCCTTGTCGTAGCGGGGGATTTTGGCGGGATGGGAGTTTATAAGGGCTGTGAAGACGGATTTGAGAAGGGTGATGTCATGGGTTCCTGGTGAAGGATGTCAGCTTTCTCAACTCTTCTCCTTGTCCTGTCACCACTTTGATCCTAGCAGAAGAATGGATTTTCTGTTGTTGTATGTAGTTCGGATTTGTGTTAAGAAGCCAGAGTAAGAGAGTATCCATAGGGAGGGCAACATTATCATACCTGGCTCCCCCCGATGCTGGACAAGCGCATTCCCAGGATTCGCCTCAGTCAATGCTTGCTGATCATCGTGCGTGAGGTAGAAGTCGTCAAGGCTAAATACAAGGGTCTTTACGCCATCGTTGCCGCCGTTACTGTTGTTCTTTTCCCCAGCGAGGGCCGCGGCAAGGGCTGCGACGAGGGTTGTTTTGCCTACGCCTTGGACGCCGTTTAGACCAATAATCAGGGGCCGGGTGTGAGAGTGGTGGCGCGCTTGCTGGAGGTGGGTGAGGATGAAGGGGAGGCAGATGCCGAGGGGGTCTTTGACGTGGGTGGGAATGGGGAGAGACATTGTGCGAGGTGGATTGGGATCTGCTCTTTTTATCTATGTATGTATTTGCAGAGAACCAGCTCAGGTACAATGTGTGTCATGGGACCATGAGCGGCATTGGCCGGTATTGATGGTGGTGAAACGAACTTGTGGGTTCGGCCTGGAGTGATGGGACACGAATCACGATGGCTTCAATCAGATCGTGTAAGAACGTGTAACAGCCTAACAGGAGGTAGGTACCTACCTATTTGCGCGGCTACAGAATAGGTACATAGATACCTACAGGTATGTAAATATGTCTACAGGTACCTACATACATATGTACCTACATACCCTAGGTACATACCTAGGTACCTCTAGACTCCTAGAGCGAGTATGTAGGTACCTAATTCTGAAGTCAGCGGCTGCAGCCTGCGACAGCCCCATATTACAGAGCGGATGTGTACCTGGATGGGTGCTTGAGCCTTGAGCCTTGTGTGTACGGCGATGAATTTGATTGGATACTTATAGCCGAACCGGCCCGTCCATGTTCCATGGGTACCAATCTACTGGGGCGTGGCGGAAGGGTGGGGGAGACGAGACAGTTCAGATGGACGACCATCGCGACCGCCGCTTCCTGTCTGCTGCAGCTCACGCATCGCGCCGCGCATATGCCCTCATTAATTGACCGAACAGGAACCAGGCGAACGTCCCGACCGATCGACTTATGAACACTGGGTGGAAAGTTCCTTCACTCGCTGCGGTTACCCGTTTGACATACCAACAACCACTACGTGCTGGGCTTCCGGGAAACCCATGCCGTCTCGTCTCTGCTCCTCAAACTATCGTCTCTCCTTTTTCACAGCTCCTCTCTCTCGGTATCACTCCATCTTGACGCGTCCAGACTAGACATAAACGACTTGCCGACCAATCATCAAAACGCTCCAAGACTCAACACGAAGCCGTCGAACCTTTCCATCGTCTCATTTGCGCCTGAGCCCGAAGCTGCGGAAGTCCCGATATCGAGTTGGAAAGCTGGCGACGTGTGAGATTTAGTCTCAGTGCTGAGAGCACGCTCCCTCGTCTTGAGCACCGAGAATCGCGTTCCCAGTCGTCGCTCAGCGCCCATGTCTACCGGATCGCTGCCTGCGTCTGTCCATGGCGAGGGACACGATCATGGCAATCCGCAGTCTCATTCGCATTCACATTCCCATTCCCATTCGCAATCTCTTTCGCACTCACACTCGCACGCGCATTCTCGATCCAAACTACACACTCGATCAGGTTCTCAACCCTCCAACGCTGCTGCTGCTTTGTTCAGAGACAAACCGCCACCTGCAGCTCTAGATTCTCTTGATGGATGGTCAAGGGAGACGACTGCCGGCGGAAAAAACATTATTACGCCTCGTGTCGACGTGACGTTAGCTCCTTATTCTCCACCAGCCACGAGTAACCCTTCCTACAGCTACAGCTGCAGCGAGAAGCATGATAATCACAGCCATAGTCACAGCCACAGTCATCATCACAGTCACGACCATTCGCATTCTCACATAGAAGGCGACAGCAAGGCTCCGAGATCGCTATTCACAAGGACGCTTCTCAAGTACACGGCCGGTTATCCCATTCTGCACGCAATACTCATGGAGCAGGATTCGAGGAGAATATTTTACTTTATGGCGTGAGTTGGCCGAAATACTCCTCATACGAGCCCAAACGACACCCTTGCCGTCGACTAATGCGTCTGCTCAGTTTGAACTTTTGTTTCATGGTCGTACAAGCATTCTACGGTTACATTACCGACTCGTTGGGACTCCTCAGTGATAGCATACACATGTTTTTCGACTGTGTTGCTCTCCTGGTGGGGTTACTAGCTGCAGTTATGAGCAAATGGCCGCCGAGTCAGAAGTTTCCCTACGGGTTCGGCAAAATCGAGACCTTGTCCGGGTTTGCCAATGGCATTCTGTTGATGTGAGCCAACCTTGGAATTGTGTTTGGGAAAGCCCAAGACAGCTAACAAGAACACATTAGGCTCCTGAGCGTTGAAATTGGCTTTGAGGCGTTCGAACGATTGTGGGAGGGTACCAAGACCAAACGACTTGGTGAACTATTCGTTGTCAGCAGTCTCGGGCTTGCCGTCAACTTGGTTGGCATGATGGCATTCGGCCACCATCATCATGGGCACGGCGGACACGATCATTCACATAGCCACAGCCACAGCCACGGCCACGACCACAGCCATGGTCACAAACACGACAAGGAACACAGTCACTCGCATAGCTGCGGCGGCCACGGCGCGACGCAGGACAACGAAAACATGCACGGCATTTACTTGCATATCCTGGCAGACACTCTGGGCAGCGCCTCGGTAATTGTGTCAACGGCCCTAACCGGCGTGTGGGGATGGTCTGGATGGGATCCACTGGCATCGTGCTTCATCGCCATCCTCATCTTCATGTCTTCACGACCCCTCGTCGTCTCGTCGGCGAAGCGCCTTCTGCTCAGCGTTCCCGAAGTAACAGAGTATAGTCTACGGAATACACTGGGTGGTATCCCGCAGCAGCGAGGCGTAGCTAGCTACTGCGTGCCCAAATTCTGGTTGGATGATCGTACAGGGAGTGCGGATGGCGAGAAGCTCGTGGGGGTTGTGCACATTGTTGTGGCGCGGGGAGCCTCTATGGATGAGACGCGCGAGAGAGTGCAGAGCTATTTGCACAGTCAGGGCGTTGAAGCGGTGATTCAGGCGGAACGGGAGGGCGATTATGGGTGTTGGTGTAGCAGAGGTCGCAGTAGTACTGTTGCTACGCCGTGTACCCCGAACATGCTCTAGGAGGGTTTGGCGCCCGTGAGATATTGACGCCATTGTTCTAAGCGGCCGGCTTCGTGACATGGGTCAGCGATGCTTTGCTGGCGAGGTATGATTTGAGAGGCTCTGTTTGACGCGCAGGGTGTTGTCTTCCCCTTTTTCTTTCTTCTTGCAACGTACATTATCGATCGGTCCGCTACAGGGCACGTCTATCTACATATGTACATATTTGGATACATGAGCAACGGCTTTCGTTGGGGGGGGAGGAAAGTCTGGAGTCAGGTCCCCTGGGGGGTTCGGCAATGTTAGTTGCGTTCAATTCCACTGTGTACATAATACATACGTATAGATGCGTGTATTGGAAATAGAGGCCAAGATGGAGCCTATGGTAGACTTCGATGAGCGCGTGGCCTGTAGTGTGCAATGTGCAACATATATCTCATGTAGTGCAGCCTCTGGGTGCAAGGTTTTCCCCGTACCTTAAGGCACAGTATTGGTCAGATATTTCAAGGCTGAGCTCCGTAGACATGAGGCCTGGTCTTGCGTGATGAATATGACTCTTTGACAGCGCCATGGAAAGTTACGGTATTTCAAGCCACAGGATACCCTTGGTTGTGATTCATCCATCGCAGACATGCTTCGTATGTAGGTAGCCAGCTCGGAACTTCACATTGAACACGAAGTGGTCCGTAGCGCCGGACTCCTTGAAACAAACAATCAGGAGACACGTGAATCTACCAAGAGGGAAGACCATTTCAGTGACAAAGAAGATTCTGCTGAACTTCACAACGACGTATGAGAGATTTGTTCTAGATGATGCGAGGATTCTCGTGTCTGTGTGTCCAACAACTGCAATGCCGTGTTCATCCATACATAGTCCATGCTTGGCAAGCTGGATACGAATTGGCGTTGGACGTCTTTGCGGAGGGGTATAGAACTCTTTCATCGCCTCAGAACTGGTTCCTTTGATCTTGACTGCTTCAAAGGGCCTTCCCGTATATGTAATCAAGAGCTTGGGTATGAACTTCGAGACTAGGTAGCCACGCATCGTATCAGGTCAACCATCCATGACAAACAAGGATTTGGTTGCCGTTCCGCGAGTAGAGTCCACTCACTGTCCAGGCGTCACGCACGAGGCCTCGAGCCTACGGCGCGCGGATCATGCATTTGGGGACATTGTGCGGGCTTGAGCAGCTTGAATTGATTCAAACTTTCCTTTGCGCATAATAACGAGAACGAGCTCCAGTTGAGCCATTGTGGACTCTGGAGTCGTTTGTAGAAGTTGGACAGATCCCAGTTGGACTTGGTAGGAGGTAGATACCCTACATTAGGTACCTTAGGTAGGTTATTATGGGTTGACGGAGCGCATTTGTCGCGATAGTGGGTCCCGTCCGTCCCGCCGCCCGCATCAATGATTGGTCCCTCATAGGTAAGTTAGCGGCCAGTTGCATTGGGCCGCCCGTAGCCGGCCGCCGCTCGGCAAAGTCGCAAATGGGGTTCGCCGTTTCTCAGCCGAGGCAGCGGACGAAAGGGCCATTGAGACAAGCTTTGAAGGGAAGCTTGTTTGCTTGTTTGCTTGCTTGCTTGCTTGCTTTGCGCCTGGTCTGGTGGCCGAGGATGTGTCGGAATTTGGCTTGAAGTGCCAAGGGGACCAAGATGGCGGCGCATCGCACGTGCTTCTCGTGCCTGAACAACCTTGAGTCTTGACTCTTGACTCTTGTCATCACCGTACACCTCGCTTCGTCTGCTTACATCACCTCCTTCTTCGTCTATCATACAACAACACAACTTCGTTTCAACCCTCGGACTCTTCGTCTTCGCCGTCTCACCCTCCGAGTCTACCTCCATTCTTCTGACGGCGCGCACAGTCTACTAATCACTCCGTCGTGAACTGCCGCTTACCGTTTGCCGTCGACGAAATGCCCGCCGACAAGATCCCCGGCCTGGACCCGGAGACCAGTAAGGCGCTGCAGGAGACCACAGAAGCCGCCAAGTCGGGTCTTTTGTCGCAACTGCGCGCCCTGGCAGCTGGGGGCTTCGGTGGCATCTGCGCCGTCGTCGTCGGACATCCCTTTGATCTGGTCAAGGTGCGGCTGCAGACGGCAGAGCGAGGCGTGTACTCGTCTGCGCTGGATGTGGTGAAGAAGAGTATAGCGAGAGATGGGTTGAAACGTGGGTTGTATGCTGGGGTGAGTGCCCCGTTGGTAGGAGTGACTCCTATGTGTATGTTTGTCCTGTTTTCCATTTGCTTTACAATCATCATCATCATCTTGAGCATCTCCAAGGCCCAATAATGAATGAGTGACATGCTATACTAACTCCTTCCTTGGAAAATACAATAGTCGCCGTCTCCTTCTGGGGCTACGACCTCGGCAAGCAAATCGTATCCGCCTCTTCCCCCATCGGCCCCGACGGCCTCTCCATTGCTCAAGTCTCGACCGCTGGCTTCCTCTCCGCGGTACCCATGACGGCCATCACAGCTCCCTTTGAGCGCGTCAAAGTCATTCTTCAGGTCCAAGGCCAGAAGGCGCTCGCGCCTGGCGAGAAACCAAAGTACAACGGCGGCCTCGACGTCGTGCGCCAGCTATACGCCCAGGGCGGCCTACGTAGCGTCTTCCGCGGCAGTGTCGCGACCCTTGCGCGCGATGGGCCCGGATCGGCTGCTTACTTCGCGGCATATGAATACATCAAGAGGAAGTTGAGTCCCAAGGATGCCGTCACGGGGAAGCCCACAGGGGAGTTGAGCTTGACGGCCGTGACGTGCGCGGGTGCGGCGGCCGGTGTGGCCATGTGGATTCCTGTCTTTCCTGTCGATACGGTCAAGTCGCGCCTACAGACTGCGGAGGGAAACGTCACGCTGGGGGGAGTTATTCGGCATCTCTACGGGACGGGGGGGTATAGGGCGTTCTTCCCGGGATTTGGGCCTGCTCTGGCGAGGGCGGTGCCAGCGAATGCGGCGACCTTTTTGGGCGTCGAGTTGGCGCATCAGGGTATGAAAAAGATGTTTGACTAGGCATTGATTTGATTGGGTTTATTTTTCTGTTTGATGGTGTTTTCTTTTTTTCAATGAATGGACGAGGGATGTGTTTCATCGGCTGGGCGAGAATCGAGATAAGAAGTACAGCCAGGCTGAAGCAGGATTAGCATAGACTACCTACCTCAAGTGAGGCAGTCGAACATGGTTACAAGGGCAAAATCATCAGTCGTGTTTGTCATTTGTTTTCGTACCTCACGCATATAGATGTACCTGATGACTCCCCCTCTCTTCATGCAAGGAATGGCATAGAAGCCAAACACATACAATGGACAAATACTCGGCGCTAATAAAGTCATGTAAGTTGTCTACTGATTCTTCTTCTGGAGAATAAACCACCACACTGCCCAGAATAACACGCTTCATTTAATCGATATGCCCGAGTTAGCCGCTGAATGACGAAGAAACTGCACAAGCTTCAGTCCCATGTCGTCCATGTCGTCCATGCAATCCATGCAATCCATGCAATCCCTTCCACCTTTACCATAAGCAAGTTCCTCGGCAAGCAAGTTCCTCGGCAAGCAAGTTCCTCGGCATACTGATTAGTGCGCACACGACACTTGGATTATGCTCCCTCCCAGCTCAATTCAAACACACACAAGCACTCCGCCCCCTACCCCGTATTTCATGACATATTCATGTACCCGACCCCATTCCTCATTCCTCATGCGTAAATACCAGACTTCTTTTGAAACCCAAATCGCCCACGCCATGAATGCAAAGAAAAAAAGAATATAAAAAGAAGAAAGACAGTAAAAAGGACTAATTAATACGCTTCACAAAAGGCCCTGGATACAAATAATCAGGACCAGAACGTTGTGTCAAGATCACCGCATAGCACGCTTTTGGAGTGTGGGTATCGTGCCTGTACTCAAGCTTAGATCTGGAACAGCCTGGTAGCCATGAAAGCAAGGAAGGGAAAAAAAAGCTAGTAGCCATGAAAGCAGGGAAGAAAAAGAGGCTCACAGCCATGAAAGCAAGGAAGGAAAAGAAAGCTAGTATCCACGAAAGCAGGAAAGAAAAAGAAGCTCACAGCCATGAAAGCAAAGAAAATAAATAAAAAGAATGGCCCAAAAGAGAGAGGGAAAAAATGATGAGAATGCCAAACCGCTCTAAGCCCGCTCATTCACCGTCCATCGTCGCTTCGTATGAATCTTATCCCGGAAGCGATCCGCTTCCCCCACAGGGGGTGGGTTACCCCACAGTCCGCCGAGTCCGCCGCCCAGCTGCGTGACTTTCAGTTCTTCCACGGGGGGTTTCTCTGAGCCGGCCAGATTGGTGGTACATAGCTTCATAGGACCGGTGAATACAGGTGGAGTTGATGTTCTGGGCGAGTCTTGATCTAAGTCCATCGCGGAAGAAAGAGGCGCGTAGCCAGGGAATCGTGGGGCGTCGTCCGTGGGGGTACGGGTGGCGGCGGCCGTGACAGTATTAGTGGCGGTGATGGTGGTGGCTTTGGGGGTGGCCCTGGTGGTGGTGGTGATGGTAGACGCGACAGAGACGGAGACGACCGACTCGACAGAAGTAACAGCAGTAACACCCGAGGAGGCCTTTTCCGTGGCAGGCGTCTTCTCCATCATGCTGAATTTCTTCTGGTCGAAATCTGGGAGCAGAGAGCCCAAGCTATTGGTATCATCACTGCCATCGTCCATGAGCCGTAGATTAGAAGGCCCAGCGGACCACAGTCCTGTGGTCGTTGTGGGCGATCGGTTACCCGGGCTCAAGGGACTGCCAGATCCGCTGGCGAAGCCGACCGAGGCGAGAGCAGGACCTCGCGGTAGAGGCGCGTACTGCGGCGCGGATTCTCGATGCATAACAGAGGGAAAGGCAGGGCTGGCGGAGGTGCTGCGGCTTCCAGTGGAGGAAAAGGGATCCGAGTACATGAACGGGCTCATGACGGGGCCGCCCATTGTTGACGTACGCCCCCTGGAGCCGGCGTTTGTGCTCCAGACGCCGGCCGCCGAGATGGACCGAGCTGAGTTGGGCGTCGTCGCGGTGCTTGGTCGGCGGAGATGTTCCGTACTGGCCGAGAGACGCAAATCGTACATCTGGTCTACCGGGACCATGGCCTTTGTGGATGGATCTGAGGAAGCAGCTGTCGAGGACAGCAGTGCGCTGTAATCCAGATTTCGCTTTCTCGACGCCATGGTGATGGACGCGATTCCGATGTCCATCAAGACAGGTCGATGAGTGACGGCGCCAATGAGAGCATTGCAGCCAGCGCCGTGCGAGACCATGATGACAACCGTTTCGATGTCTTCGAGATCGGTTTCCGATTCTTGGCTGGTATCATGGGTAGCGTTGGTGGGGTGAGTATCATGCGTATCGTGGGTATCGTAAGTATCATGGCCATCGTGGCCATAAAGAACTGCCTTGGCGATGTGATCCGCGGAAGATTCTGTCGAAGCATACCAGTTGACCAGCCTCGTCACACCGTTTCGAAATCGTTTGTGCATTGAAGCCCACTCTTCGCCCAAATGGCCGCTGTCGCCAAAGTCGAGGGGTGAGCGCATCGAGTCCCACTGGTAGTCCACAATGACGGTGGAATCTCGTGCGTGGGCGACGAAACCTTCCGGTATGCTGCCGGAGCTTGAGACAGCATGAATGGGCCTGGGCGCAGTATACCCCTTTCTTTCATCGGCGCCTTCGGGCAGAGCTGGACGCAGCGTCGACACGTTGATTGATGCATCGCCGTCCGTTGAAGGTGAAGACGGAGCATTGGCGGGACTTGTCAAAGGAGACTGCCACAGCGATCCTGAGGAAGGTTGAGGGGGCTCTGGCTCGCGAATGTCGGCGTAGATGCCATAGTCCTCTCGTCTCAGAAGCTCTGCCTTGGCACCACCCAGCATCAGAGCCGGACCTGGCGGAGAGGTAATATTTTCAAAGTACTCGGGTGACAACCATTCTCCCAGGAAAGAATCTAGTCGTAGGAGCGTCGATTTGAATTGGAACTGCGGTTCGGTCTGTGGTGGCGCCCGAGGTACAATGTGGTCTCGCGGACTATAATCTGAATGGGCAAACGTCTGCGCCAAGCCTGAACTGATGCCAATGGACGTCTGTACGCATCGAAGAAAGGGCGAGCTGTGAACGACGACCTTGTATCGCCTAGGCTTGCGCTGCCGGGACGGGTTGAGGCCTGCGGAGGTCTCATCGTCGGCTTTGGCCCGCTCGAGGATGCTGGCAATGTGGTTGCCGACCTGCCGCGCCTGAAGGAAACCGCCGTATGTGAGGGGAGGGTCGTAGGGTGTCGGCGAGGTCAAATGCCACGATTTGTCGGCTGCGTCCAGTCGACTTCCGTGTCTGTGAGGTGTCGGTTAGCAGCAATTCTATTCGACTTGACGTGACTTTGGGCGTCTTCTTTCGACGCCAGCCTTTACGCCTTGGACTCCAACGGTCTGTCGGTCGGTCGACTTGCCTGACAACAAACAAATAGGCCGGAGGCGAGTTGCTCATGTCGACGAAACTAGATACAGACGTGCAGTTTGCCGGCCTGTCTGACAAGAAGACTGGCAGTCGTGGCAAGACGGAACAAGTCTGATAACTGCAGAGGCCACAGCAGTCAGAGCCCCGCGACGGGCTGCAGCGGATGGAAGCGTCGTAGCGATAGGTAGGTAGCAGCTTGTCTCACAAAAGCGGCCGATGACGCAGGTGAGAACGGTTGTGTGTGTGAATGAAGATGGAAATGGGGATTGGAGATGCAGCACCCGATCTGCGCGGGTCTGTCGCGGTTGATATATTTGGCTGTTGGTGACACTCGTGCGACGCGGAGGCGGAAAGATTGAGAAGCTGAGGGGCGAGACTTGACTAAGGTTTATAGGTACCTCCTAATGTACCTCCTACCCGCCAGCCACTCGCCGGCCCGTTCAGCCAGCCAGCTGCCAGAGTCACGGGGTCACCCGACATCAACTTTGCACAACTTTGCAGACAATGGCACAAAAGGACGCATGTAAATCAAAGACAGACAGGGAATCTGACTTGTATCCATCGCTGATTTGTCGAGGAGTCGTCCGTGCCTCACGAGTCATGACTCACGACACCTTTTGCAAATTGCGACCCTTCGCGTTGCCGTCACTGGCAGCGAAAGGTGTCATTTTTTGTCCAAATTGCACAGCTCGCACAGTCCATTGTCGGCCGTCACACGGTCTTGCGGTGCTGAGCCAACTTGCAACAATCTCAAGAAAGCCGGTCGCCGCTCCATGTGACACAATTGGGTTTTCGCTTCCCCGTGGGTTCATGCGATTCCGTGTACATACATACCTATGTATGTACATATGTATATATGTACATACAAGCTGCCAGCTGGGCCTGGTAGCCCAAAGCCGCCGCACTGTCTCGGACTTTTGGTGCATTCAACAGCCAGTCGCAGAGATGTGATAGAGGCTCGCCATCCGCGACGACATGTAACTATATACCACTCGGGTAATGCTAGATACCATGCTGCAGAGCATGTGAATCGTGATGCTCACTCGCGGGCCGCGGCGCATCATCAGCGCGTTCCAAGATTCCCCGCGCGTGAGACCCCGCGCTAAGAGCCAAGATCGCGTCCCAGAGGCGAACGCATGCGTAGGTACATTAGGTATGTATGTACAGTCGTACATGCGGGGGAAGTTGCAACTTGCGACTGCAAGGCGGAAGGAAGTGGGGAACGGGTGCAAGACTCAAGAGCAAGCATGTGAAGCCATCTCCACCTGCACCAGTTCCACCATAGCCAATCGAGTTCATTGCCATCGCCCTTTGTGGGTCGTCAACCCGTGGCCCCTCGGCAGAGCTCCTCCAGCTAGCAGCCGAGGCTGTGGAAGCCGTGACGTCGCAGCCATAAACCCGTGAGCCCGTGAACTGTAAAACTGCCTTCTCATCTACATACTTCCAAGTTCCAACATCATCATTAACCCCGGCGGATATCTACTTGCTTCTTTTCTTTTTCTGACTTCCTGTCTGCCGTCAGTGGCTCGCCAGAGAATCAGCACAGAATCTCACTCACCAGACTCCATCGCCACACCCACATCCCGCAGTCGCCACCATGGTCGAGCAGTTGAGGTTCGACAACCAGGTCGTTGTCGTGACCGGCGCTGGCGGCGGTCTCGGCAAGGCCTATGCTTTATTCTTTGCCTCGCGCGGAGCCAGTGTTGTCGTCAACGATCTGGGCGCCTCATTTCAGGGCGAAGGCAAGTCCTCAAAGGTACGTAGGCGCCGAAACATAGCCACTCTTTCACAAGCTTCTGCATGGCCTGGCTAACGCGGATTATCATGGGACAAACTTTCTCCGATCGATATAGGCTGCCGATGTCGTTGTCGACGAGATCATAAAGGCTGGTGGCAAGGCCGCAGCCAACTACGACAGTGTCGAGAATGGCGACAAGATTATCGAGACGGCCATTCAGAACTTTGGCCGTGTCGACGTCGTCATCAACAATGCCGGGATTCTGCGCGATGTCAGCTTCAAGAACCTGACGGACCAGGATTGGGATCTCATCATGAAGGTCCACGTCAAAGGCGCCTACAAGGTCGCGCGCGCCGCCTGGCCGCACTTCCGGAAACAAAAGTATGGGCGTGTCATCAACACAGCTTCCGCTGCCGGCCTGTTTGGCAACTTTGGTCAGACCAACTACTCGGCTGCCAAGCTGGCCATGGTGGGCTTCACCGAGACTCTCGCCAAGGAAGGCGCCAAGTATAACATTCTGAGCAATGTGATTGCTCCCATTGGTGAGTGCGTTTGATTGAGATAGCACCAAAGAAACTAAACAGATGGGTTACTTTGTACGTGTCTTGTGTATGTGGCTAATGCGTATATTCTTCTTAGCTGCCAGCAGGATGACATCCACCGTTATGCCTCCTGATGTTCTGGAGCAGCTAAAACCCGACTGGGTAGTCCCTCTCGTCGCTGTGCTCGTTCACTCTAGCAACTCCACCGAGAACGGTGGCATTTTCGAAGTCGGTGGTGGCCATGCTGCCAAGCTCCGTTGGGAGAGATCGGGCGGCTTGCTTCTCAAGGCCGACAGCTCGTACACTCCCAGCGCCATTCTCAACAAATGGCACCAGGTCGTCGACTTCTCCAAGCCTCAGTACCCCAGCGGACCCAACGATTTCTTGACGCTACTTGAGGAATCGCAAAAGATGGGCCCTAGCCCGCAGGGCGACAAGATCGACTTCACCGGCAAGGTAGCCCTGGTCACGGGCGGTGGCGCCGGCATCGGCCGCGCGTACTGCCTGGCCTTTGCCAAGCACGGCGCAACTGTCGTCGTCAACGACCTTGCCAACCCTGACGATGTCGTGAACGAGATCAAGAAGGCCGGTGGAAAGGCTGTCGGTGTCAAGGCGTCCGCCGAGGATGGCGAGACGGTCGTCAAGGCTGCCATTGACAACTTTGGCCGCATAGACATCATTGTCAACAACGCTGGCATTCTCCGAGATAAGGCCTTTTCGAACATGGACGACTCTCTCTGGGATCCCGTCTTCAACGTGCATCTGCGTGGCACCTACAAGGTCACCAAGGCCGCCTGGCCCTACTTTCTCAAGCAAAAGTACGGTCGCGTCATCAACACGACCTCGACTAGCGGTATCTACGGAAATTTTGGCCAAGCCAACTATGCCGCCGCCGTAAGTTCATGGCTCTATTGTGGTTAATACTTGCTTTCCTACGCAGGGCTAACAATGTATGTGCAGAAATGTGGCATTCTCGGCTTCTCCAGAGCCCTCGCCATCGAAGGCCAAAAGTACAACATCTTTATCAACACCATCGCCCCCAACGCCGGCACCGCAATGACAGCCACCATCATGCCGCCCGAGATGGTCCAGGCCTTCAAGCCCGATTACATTGCGCCCCTTGTCCTGGCCCTCTGCGGAGATAGCTGCCCGGACCCGACAGGAGGACTCTACGAAGTCGGAAGCGGTTGGTGTGGCAAGACCCGCTGGCAGAGAACGGGCGGACACGGCTTCCCGGTCAATGTGCCGCTGACGCCTGAGGAGGTGGTCAGTCACTGGAAGGATATTGTCAATTTTGACGATGACCGTGTAGATCACCCAGAGAAGGCTCAGGATTCGATGATGAAGATTATGAGTAACATGGAAAATGTTGCGGAGAAGGTATGAAGACTTTTTGTTTTACCAAATCATTTTTTTTTTCATTTTCCTTTGCATGTTTCTTCTTTTCTTTTCCAACCTGTATTCTTCTTGTTCTATTGCATGTATACATAGTTTTAGGAACCAGAACAAAAGAACAAAACATGTAGCACCCCAAGATACGCCCATCCCGTTATCAATTTTCACACACACACACACAAGCAAACCCCTTCAACCTTTTATAGAACCTTCTTCCTTCTTCCCCGACTAATCTCATCGCATAAAACCCAGAAGGAAAACACCCCTGAATCCTCCCCCTCCAGCAACGAGTTCCTCCAAGCCATCCAATCCACCATCGGCAAACCCGGCCCCCCCAACGAATTCCGCTTTGAAGAACGCGACTCCATTCTCTACAACCTCGGCCTTGGCGCCAAACACTCTGAACTGCAATACGTCTACGAGGGCTCCGAAGACTTCCAAGTCCTGCCCACCTACGGCGTCATCCCAGCCTTCTCAGCCGACATGCCCTTTGACTTTGGGACCATACTGCCCAATTTCTCGCCCATGATGCTCCTCCATGGGGAACAGTATCTCGAGATTCGCAAGTTTCCGCTCCCGACGAGTGGTGTGCTCGAGTCACGGGGGGAGCTAGTCGAGGTAGTGGACAAGGGGAACGCGGCAGTTGTGCGGTCCGCGCTTACGACGGTAGATAAGGAGACGGGTGAGGATGTATTTTATAGTGAGATGGTGGTATTCGTGAGAGGCAGTGGCGGGTTTGGGGGCGTGAAGAAGGGCCAGGATAGGGGCGCGGCGACGGCAGGGAATGTGCCGCCAAAGAGGGCGCCGGATGTGGTTGTCGAGTCGAAGACAGGGGAGAATCAGGCTGCTATATATCGACTGAGCGGGGATTACAAGTATGTTTCTTCTTTTCTTGTGTCTTCTACCTTGCTTCCCCTGAGCCCTTTTCTTGCTTCTCCCTTTTCCTCTCTCTATTCTCTCTCTTTCCATCCGCCTCAAATCAAACGACTAACTCACCTCGCCGGTGCTCCAAACAAAAACAGCCCCCTCCACATTGATCCGTCTTTCGCCAAAATGGGCGGTTTCAAAAAACCTATCCTCCATGGCCTCGCCTCCTTCGGCATCGCCGCCAAGGCCATTTATGAGGCCTTTGGGCCCTACAAGAATATAAAGGTCCGCTTTGCTGGCACTGTGGACCCGGGCCAGACGCTCGTCACGGAAATGTGGCGCGAGTCTGAATCTAGGGTTGTGTTTCAGACGAAGATCAAGGAGACGGGCAAGTTGGCTATCGGGGGGGCGGCGGTGGAGTTGTTACCCGAGGGAGGGCAGGGTAGCAAAATTTAGTGTTTTAGGGAACAGCAGGTACATGTACAATTACCGTCTAGATTCAGTTTATGGAGGCAACGTATGTATGTGTAATGTGAAGAAAGTCTGAAAGAGAAGTCAAAAGGATCAAAATCTTCAGATGTGTATGTGCTCTGAAATGGCAGAAAAGGGGGGCGTAGATCCAAAATAAAAGCCGTTCACCCACTGCCACCATCATTGCAATTCAAGGGGAATTCGCACTGTTCTTTCACGCTTCCATCAGACTGGCAACGATACAAAGTATTGGGGCATGGCAGCAGTAGATAGGCCAGGTGTGCAGGAATCGGCCTGGGCTACAGGGCTAACAACATCCAGTCACAGTGTAGCAATGAGGATAGCCAGAGTTTTGGCCATATTGAATATCGTGTGAAATAACTTGTTTAAGTCTAGTCATAGTGGGGGTACATAGAAGCACAGAATGTTGAAGATGTAAAGAAGTGTAAGCCAGCTGTCACAAAGGAGCAATACCAGGGCCTTTTACAGCTGATTCACTGTGTCAACGTGTCAGTTGGTCTGAGTCTCGAGTCTCAACTGTGAGTAGGTATGAGCTCTCCAATGTGAATGAGTTTCATGGTCTCAGTACTCTAAGCCTTTGTAGAGGAGTAAGCTGAAGGATGACGGGCAGAAGCTACGTAAATTGCAATGTTCCGGTATCGGCGTTTAAGTTGCAGAGAAGCGCCAACGAGATCTCATTGAGCATCAGGATTCAGCTTTGTAGAACATGCCATAATATTAACAAGGTCCTTTCCGGCGGCCCTACGCTGCGCTCCGGGGCCGGGACCTTGCTTCGCGGCGGTCGGGAAGAGCGGTAGAGGGGCGGGTGATTTCTGGGCTTTCGAGCTGGTTTTCTTGTGATCTTCGTCGATTTGTCACACACCTTTGTGGGATTTATTGCAGCGCCGTTGAACTATGTGAGAGATCGGTAGATTCTTTCTTCTTCCAGGTACATAGGCTGTGCGTATCTGTCGCTCCACTAATTTCTTCGACGCAACGATTCAGGTACTTGGGAGCCTCAGGGTGCTCACATGATGCATACCCTATATGGAGACGCTGTTTTTTAATTGTTATGGTATGGCGCATATGTCGTTGAAATATGTCGTGATAGACATGGAATTTGTTATTTTTTGTTCATCTTTGGCTCATCATTCGGGTTTTGAGTTTCAAAGGGCGAGGGTATCGAGGTTGGCAACAAACGACTTCTCTGAAAATGGGTGCATGTAACCCTCAGGCTATGTGATGATGGGCTACCTAAGCACTGGACGCAAACCGTCTTCCCTTGTACAGCCTAAAATTGAAGCCGTCAACCTGATGTTGTTATTCCTGCCCCGATAGCTCAGAGCATCGACGCCAAGGAATCGTACTGGTTAAGGTTTCATCGGTTGTTCTGGTTCCCGATCTCGTGAAGTCATGACGACCTCTCTTGGATCTTCGCCCCGCGATACTCTGCGACGCTGCGTCTCAGATTAGCAAAGTGTATCCGCAACGTTCAACTTGCAGGCTTGCAGCACTCTGTCTTACGCCAAGTGGACCGTGGTTCCTCGACAGTGAAAATTCCACGGCTTCTCAAAGTTCGTGATGGATCCGACATCAAAATGTGCAATGCATGTGTGGAACAACGGGCAAGATCTGGGCAAAGTCGCCGCCGAGGATGACCGGTACGCCGCCGAACGTCTCGCAGTACTCCTCGGCGTCCACTCGGAGATGAGGGAGAGCAATTCGGGCAACTGATAGTGCGCCACTGGCCAATTCATGGATGGACATGTTGAATGAATATGTGCTCGCGTGATGATAGCATCATAGCAGGTGAATGCATAGGGAAATGCGAGCGTTGATAGACACATTAGCCCGGCTAATGGAACATGGACCACGGTCCTTGCTGCTTCGATGCCCATCTCCTGCACAACCAACAACAATCTAGTCTCCTGCACCTATAATAGTGGCCGGATTCAATGGCTCTTGGTCGCTTTCCGAAGCGACACTCATCTATTGAGGAAGCAGCCTGACGTACTGCTGTTTGATTGCAGTTACAAGATGAGTAGTTTCAGGATGCTTCTTCCGATGTTAGTGGCATTATGAACCTATCCGTCTTACAAGTGCAAGTCAAACTTGTGTACGTCAGAATGCAATCTCAATTGATTGATGCCGCGAAGAGCCTTTGAATCCCGGTACCACTGACCAGCGCAAGAGACCACGAAAAAGGACGGATGATCGCGAAGCTCATCAATCACCCATTCAATCGAGGATCCAGTCCCCAAGACTAGGTCGATCGTGAGCTCGAAGAAAGTCGGCGGTGTCCTGGCCACTCAGGCGCCAGGTGTCACGATCACTGTCTGTCGCAGACCTGCAAGGATCTGAAAATTCAAAAATCTTGAGGCGGGCGTTCCACTGAGCGAGGAATTTGAGGATCAAGGCCGAACTCCTTCTCACAATGTTCCCTCGGCGGGCTTATTAGTTATGGGTGCTCGCTCGACAGCAACGATCTAGGTTACCGGCTCCATGGTCATCGTCGTACAATAAGCTGGCTTCATCGCCCTGGGAAAGATGGTCAACAGCTCGGACTCATGAGAGACAAGGGGCGAGACCACTGGCTTACGACTTGAATGCTACAAGGTCAATAGCCTGTCTGCGATCAATACCGAAAGCAAAAATATTTTAACGCACCAAGACAATGTTGGTCAATGCTATGCTTCACCTTAGGCCGAAGCATGTGTGACTTGCCATCGTACTCTGTACTCTGTGCAATCTCATTACCTCATAGACGTAGGAGATGAAAGGGATCTAAAAAAAAAAAAGAGTGAGAATTTCAAACAAACAGAAGTCATCTCATGAAACAACGGCCGCATGTGTGAGATTCTTGCCGGCACACAATTTCCTGCATCGTCAGAACGCAACGGCACATCTTTGGAGTCTTGAACCGCGGATAGTTCTGGACCCGTATACGGCCGCGCGCAACCTGATTGGCTTTAACCCCGCTTCTGCCGAAAAACTCTGCCGCCGGCCACGGATCTGTGTACATATCGCGATTCGCAACGCGAACCCATTTTCTGCATCTTCTTCCAGGTTCCACGCCGATAACCAACAGTCTGTCACCTCATTGCATGCTAATTTTACCTTACATACTCCGTACTCCGTATGTATTTTTTTTCCGCGCAAAAGGCAAGCAAATCATGATCCCATTAGTGGTCCATAGGCTCACTTCATGTCACGTTCCCCCACACTTGCTTGTTGATCGCGACTTGGAGTGACATGATGACTTGCTTCCAAGTGCTTCATCGCGTACCCTACGCCTTTGGGCAATCACAATCATTGAGCTCAAAACAAAGGAACTTATTAGGGCTTGGGCGTTTAATCGACGGAAATTGAGTAATAGCTACGATCTCAGTCAAACTACTGTTGTAGTTACCTGGGAGGCCATACGACATGTGGCACGTGAATGATGCGATGTGGCGAAAAAAGAAAAAAAGAACCCCTGCAAAAAACTTTTACATGGAGAGTACCTATCTCTCCGTACGTGAAAAAGTGGACGATGTTATTACGTTAGATGAGCAACCTGGTGATGCGAAATGGCCTTTGCATATGATGGCCTGTCATCTTGAATGAGGCATGCCGCATCAGTGCATCACTCATTAGTTGTAATTACATACGGGGGGCGAGAGGAACCCGGCTACGAAACTAGCCCATGCATGATGCCAGAGAGCAGAGAATGGCTCCCCTCGGCTCGGTTGCCTCCTGAGTCCTGGAGGAGAGTCGTCGCACATTCGCTTGTAGTTTGCTCCCTGCACAGAACCTCATTTCCTTCTCGTTTTGGGTTCTATTTTCTGTTGAACGAAGCTTAGCGCTCGGGATGGGCCACATGATCCATGCATGGCGTGGGGGCTCGGCCGAAGATAGATGAGCGCTCTGCGACCTCAGACCTGCCTGTAGGCTGTGAGCCTCGGTGAGCCTGTGGGTTAGGTCTTGTAAGTTGTGCGTACAACGCATTAATAAGACACGGTATGTGGCGGTTTTGATACTCTACGAGGTGCTGGTCGTGAAGCGTGGCAAACATGGGGTTATGTAGGTAGACAGTAGGTAGTTGTGGACCAAGACGAACTGGAGAGCGCAGTTGACACGCCCATACTGTTGTTGCAGGCGCGGTAGTGCCCCCATAGAAGCAAGACGAGTTACTTCCGTCGCGGCCCTACGCTGCGCTTCGGGTTGGAGAGAGTCGGGCTGGAAAGGTGAGGTTTGCGGATGGTATGGCGGTTCAGCGCGAAATTTGCGGGACGCGCAGGTGCCCTCCGGGGGGATGACTGCGGCTGGTCTGGGGGATTTTAGGGGCCCTTCACAGAGCGCGGGATGGGCTCATGTTGGTGCACACTGCAACTTATTATTCCTTTCCGAACAGAAATACTCCCTTCAACTTCAAAAAAGAGAGAGTTGGGTTGGAAAGTGAGGTTTGCGGATGGTACGGCGGTTCAGCGCCAATTGTACGGGGCGACTTTTTGGCAGGACGGAAAAGTGAGAATCTCAGAACAGGAAAAACGAAAGGCCCCAGTTTTCAGGGAAAAGAGCGTTTTAGGTTAGGGGCTCCGCAATTGTTCCAACCTTATTATAGATATGGATGACATTTACAACGAGGACAAAGGGATAAGAAGACAATGACAGTGACGAGCGTCGAGAACTTGGAGGACAGGGACAAAGCAGTACACACGTTGCACCTGGCTCACGTTCCTGAAGGCTGGCGCAGCTGTAGATCATCTTGTATAATGAAAGACGCTCAGACAAGAGACAAGAATAAGATTTACTAACTTATAAGTTATGTTTCCAGAACAATTGAGTTTGACTACGGAGGAGGTACCTACTCCGTGAAGTCCGTACATACCTACTCAAGAATAGGTATGTACATACATACGGAGTACATTCCTGTGAGAAAAAAAGCGCACCACCGTCATGGATCACGGAAAGTTTCTTCCAAGGCCAGATCGAATCTAACGCAGTGGGCCAAAAAGCAAAAAGGAACATCGTTTTTGCTTTTCCTTTTCCTTTCCGAGGTATGTAGGTAGGTACCTATGTATTTCCTCTCGGGTCGTTGTTGGTTGTCTGTCTGTCTGTCGGCTGTCGCTGGGTCGGCACTTGAACGACTTTTCCGCATGCAGCCAACACCGAGCCAAAAATAACAGCCCATATCTTACACCTAAAATCCATCCAATCAGACCATTCCGATCCCATCAAAGAAAGCTTGTCACACAAGGACGGGCTGGCCCATGTACATGCCGTGCAGTATACCAAGGTACGCATGTACATACATATGTACTTACTACGGAGTACCTATGCACGCACCTAGGTAGGTATGCATGTCGCGGGATCCCACATCCCCGTAATAACTTTCTCAAGTGTCTCTTCCTCCGGCCGATGCCGGAAGAAGTTCTACTCCATAGGTATGTATGTACTCCCTACCGAGAGCTTTCTCGCGCCTTTCATTAGTTTTCCGCCCCTTGAAAGAACGGGCATCGTGTCCTCGAAACGGGCGGTATGTTTGTCTATACGTACATACATACGCGCCGTGCCTCTGAAACCCCCTTTCCCGCTGTTCGCTCGGCTCTTCGGCTCAGCGCCCCGGCTTGTGCATGCAGTGCGGCCCCCGATCCCCCCCGGGATGCCCTTAATACGTATGTATGTACCTACCTGCGTCCTGTCTGACAAGCCTACAAGGGAAGTCAAACCAGGGGGCAGTTTGTTTGATGTGCACTGTAGGTACTCCGTGAGTCCGTAGCCTGTACGGAGTATGTAGGTAGGTACATATACCTAAGTCTGTGTTCAATGGGCTTTGGTGTGCGTAGATCGATTTTCTTTCGGGAGGTTGAGCGGGGCGGATCCAATGTCACGTCCCGTTTTCTGGGGCCGATGCGGCCGATGCGGGAAGGAGAAGACGAAGAAGAGGAAGAAGAAAGGAAATGGTAAAGGGCCACCTGTATGACACACCAAAGCCCGATTGCAGATCCAGTATGCAACACTCCGTAGAACCTCCCCGATGGTACGACCATGTATGACAGACTTGACAGTGTGAGTGCCATTTCCTGCCCCGACAGACATTGTATGTTGCAGTGGAATGTTGCACACATATTTCTGCCTCGTACGACTTGATCACCACGAGCCCCGCATCATCCTACATATGAGCACTGAGCACGCACATGAAACGAAACAAAGACGACGCAAACTTTCATGCCCATACCCAAAGCCCAGAAATCTCCATCACGAACGGCTTGAGAAAATGAGCAACGGAGCGAAGCCCCAATACGTACGGGCACATAGCCTGTAGGTAGTCTTCCCGATTCAATTCCCTGCCGCGCCCGCGCCCGCCGCCCGTGATTCCCTCCCATTCCTTCCCGTCCTTTCCTACTTCCGTTCCGGAGAACCATAGCCCATGATGCAGATATAGGTACATACCTACATGATACATACATCCATCGTAGAAGCAATACATATACCCATTGAAGATCAAGGAGAAAAGGAGCCGCTGGGTCTCCACATGCCAGTCAATTTGAGAGTTCCTCGAAACACCAAGCAGAGAATGGAGTTGGAGTAAGATTATTGAAAAGCAAAGGACGTGTTTGCCCGTTCCGGCGCTTCCCGCTGTTTCTGTCACAGTTTCAGAGAGCGCGTGGTGTCTGGATCGGGAAGGTGGGGCGGGCAGTCGGCAAGACGGCAGCGCAGTCTCAACTTTTGTGCAATGTACAATTCGTACATACCTTAGGTACCTATGGAGTTGTAGAGCTTTGTATCGTCGTTCATTGTTTGGCTATGTACCTACACTTACTCCGTAGGTAGGGAATAAAACGTACATAGGTACATGGTTCCCTGAGAAGGTCAAGGAAGATACTCCGTAGTTGCGTTGTGGCGTGAACGCATGGCACTCCTTCCAGCAGAGCACAATAAACTTTGTTTCGATCTTTTTTTTTTCAATGGCCCCCCATATCGATAAATCGCGGCGGGAATGGCACGTTATGCACCGCGGATAACTGGTATAGTTTACGGAGTACCTACATCGTTGCTTTGCGATTGTACTCCGTAGATGTGTTCAAGACGAACTCCACACACCCAAACGCCAAACGGTCCAAACCTTAACATGGAAACCTAAATTTCATGTATGTACTCCATCCAACGTACATACCTAGGTAACAAGTTTTCTTTCACAGGGTACAGACTCCAGAGTAGGTAAGACAACAAACGCCATCACCTACATAGCCGCGCCTCACCCCCCCCAAAAAAACAGCCCACAGCCCACAAGCCATGAGCCGACATGCAACCACAGTAGAAAAATGCCGTTGTTACCCCCAAATGCCACTCTATGTGTGTGACAAATTACAACTTACAAGAGTGTAAGTTTGTGTGTGAGAGTGCGTGTCTTCCGCCCCAGCAACAAGGGCTCCCCTCGAAACACAGCCAATCCAATCTTATTAGTACATACCTAGTTATGTACCTAGGTACCTATGTACCTGCGTCGCTTATTAACCTCCCCTCCCCTCTCCACCCTGCAGGCTGCCGAAACTTGCTTCCAAGTTCGCCTCGAAGCACAGCCTTCTTTCTTCTCTGGGAACGACCAGAAAGAAAGAAAAAATTCTTCAGCACCCCCCTACCTAACCTAGGTACCTACATATGTACCTACATATACAATTCGTGGATGGCCACCCCACACTTTCCATTGGAAGTTTCGCCTCGCCCTTGGCCCCCCTTGTGCGGCCTTGCCTTAGGCTTGAGGCTTGCACAGTGCACTGTGGTCACTGGTCACTGGTGGGATGAGCTGTTTGGGAACTCAACCCCGGACCATGGGCCATGGGCCATGGGCCATGGGTGAAGAACTGGAGCCTGGAAGATGATGAGGCCTCGCGGATCTGGAATTTGCGGCTGGGCAGTGCACAATCGGGTGGAGGGTTCGCCCCCCGGTACCTACCTACCTGGTATGTCTGGAGTCTGGAGTCTGGACAGTTGGACTCTGTGGGGGGGGTTCCCAAACACAAAATACATATGTACCTACCTTTACTCCGTATGTACTGGACGGAGTAATTGCCGTGTAAATAAGGGGGTACACTATACTTCATTTGGAGTACCTCTCCACGTTATTCTACGCAGCGATACACACACCCACTACGTATATAGTACCTCACATCTCAGACTCGATTCACACTACCTATGTACACCTAAATAAAACATCTTGCTCTGAAAAACTTTACTCTTCTGCCTTATTACTTACATACATGCGTTGACGCAACAGCACTAACAGCACTGCAACTTCAAGCAATCACGCCTCTCGACTCACTTCTTGACTCTTCGGCCTTTCGCGTCTCGTCCCCCAAATTCCAAGTGTCCCCAATATCCATGCCTGTATGTACTCCTTACATACCTACCAGGTAGGCTGTTCCTTGTTCCCATGGGCCATGGCCCATGGCCCATGACCCCAAAAGCCACGCGTGTCCCGATCAAACGCGGAGCAACACCCAGCCCGAACAACCCGATGCCGCCGACCGACCTGGAGGCTGGAATTGGAATTGGAATTGGAATTGGAATTGGAATTGGAATTGGAATTTCGCATGGGGTTGCTAAAAGGGGGCTGCAGCCTGCCACTTGTCAAGGTTATGTCGAAATGAGAAGCCACGCTTACTACATACGCGGCAACTCGATAGGGATGGGCCCAGGGGCCCGAAGCCAAAGGGGGGAACGAGAGGGGCGCCTGGAGGGGTTTGTTACATACGAGAAAATTAATAGCCGACTTGCGTTAATTCTACTTTTATGGGGGTGCTTCCCTGCGCTGTATTCCCGATTGAGAGCCCGTCAACCGGCAAGTCTACTCCGTAGGTTTTCAACAGTAGAGTATACGGTATGGTAGATATACTTTCATCATGTCACCGTCACGAAAACAAGAGAGTTGCTTGATTTGTTCGCCCGTGGGTCATTTGCCCGCTCGGAATGGTAGTATTTGCACCAGAGCTGTCCTTTTTTTGGAAACACGCTCATACATATTCTGTAATGACTATCCATACATTCTTGCCATATCTGATTGGCAGCCCCCCTGTCGCACTCTGTTGTCTGGAAACGCGGTGCTGCCGATGGTCCCGAACGCCACGACTCGGCTTCTTCAAGGAAGAGCGAAAGAAAAGGAAATGACAACACCTGCCCATAGGAACCATTTTTTTTGGGTTTAGAAAAATAGAGAACAAAAAGAAACGAGCTTTTGCCCAAGGACCTTATCCTGTCTGTGGTCCACCTGGTTCGCTTGCAATCTTGGCAAAGTCCCAATCCCATCTGCGCCGTATTCGCTGTTTGTGTTTGTTTTTGTTTGAGGTCGATCGAGCGTTGTGAATTCCCATGCCATGCTCGTAGTAGTGACAGAAGCTGAAAACAAGTGTAGCACCAACAACAATCCCATGTGTGGCGACATGCGCTACAAGGGCCCGTCATGTGATCCGGTTCCAGTGGTGGAGCTGATGTAGAGAAAACGAGAAAGAAAAGATGAGTTTTTTTTGGTCGATATGCATCGCTCCGTGTCATGCGAGTGATTTTGATACAACAAATGACTTCAAGTATGAAAAAGAAAAATGTGGGGGGAGAGGTGTCTCAGCCAATGGGGGACAGATCAGTCTCTGTTGTCCCTCCAGATGTTATGTCGTACGGCGTTAAAAATGTTGATTGAGTTGAGTTTCGTGAGATGAATGCAGAGGGAAAAAAATGAAATGACAAGAGCGGATAGTTGAACAGAGATCAACGTTGTTCGCCAGATATTGAGGGTGGTGGACGACTGTCTTGGTGTGATCGTCGTCGTTGCAGTCTGACGTGCTCAAACGAGATGGCATACGCCTTTAGTTCTTGCCTGGCCGTATCCGATAAATGACTAGTTTCACCCGTCGGTGAGGCATTCGGAATGGAGCAGAGGCTAGTGTGTGAGCTCGAAGGGCTGAGGTGTCGAGCCACAGTCGACGATTCGGATGTGTTGTGATTCCTGCTCGAGGACTGACTCCCGTAGGGACGGGCGTTGGTGAAGTCGTAGGCCGGAGAGAGGCGAAACTTGGATTGGCTTGGTGGTGATGAGGGTAGAATCGTGGGCGATGAAAAGGAATCGGACCACGGGAACCCAGTGGAAGTCGAGTTTGGAGAGCCAGCTTGTGAACTTGATGTCGATGTCGTCTCTTGGTCCGATAGGCGGCAAGACTCGGAGCAGTATGCGGCACCGTCTGCATGTATCTGTTTGTCACAGGCGAGACAGAACTGGTGTGACCAAAGGTTGAAATCCATTGTCGGTAACGTGCGTTGTGAGCACAGCGGATGTCGAGATATGTGAGTCAAATTCGGGCGAGACGCGGACCGGGGATGACTGGTTTGCAGCGATAGCCAACGATAAGATTGGGTCCAGCGGAGTTGAACGTTGTGAAAGCTTGGTGTCGTGAGCTTGGTTTATGAAAGGAGGTGATGAAAGCCAGGAGAAGCAGATGCTGCGGATTATATGGCAAGTCGAGAGTGAGAGAGAGAAGGAGAGAATGGTTTGAGCAAAGATGGAGAGGAAGAACGTTGGAGGATGAGGGTCAATATGTATGTGTATACCTACTCCGCAAGTTCGACGGGATGGGATGGAAGGTGTGGCAAGGGGTGTGGGTGGGGGAGGGTGTGGCATGGATTGTTGGCCAGGGCGTGCGCAAAGAGGGCTACTCCACACCACAGCGCAGCAGAGAGCGCATATTCGAGCAGGCTAGGGGGGGTGCAGCCTTCTGGGTGTGGGTCTTCTTGGCGGTTCGAGAGGGTGTGCGGTTGATTCTCTGGTATGAGCAGCCGCCTGCAAACCACATCCGGCAGCATCGTTTTGAAGCATCCGGAGCAGTTAAGCAACAGCTTGTCTGCCGTTTTTGCGCCGATGCCGCCACACGGCGTCCTCAACAGCCATTGTGGGCTGGGGCTGAATAAAGGACCCCTTTTCTCGTTCCTGTACCTTCTTTGTGTGCAATTTTTTCACTTTCAGCAATGCCCAAAGCATCGGACTCTCAGTACATACTCCATACTGCCTGCGATTTGCCCGCCCAGCTCGCGTCCGAAACGCGAAATCCGACCGGTTCACATCGTGTGGGGCACAGGAAAAGATGACGAAAGGAGAAAAAAATGTATGTACGGAGTAGGAGCAGCTGGCCACCGTGGGTCCCTGCTTTCATGCCCTGCAAAGCTGGCAAAACTGGCCGTCAAGGCCCGTGGGAACCCGTCAAAGTCCGTCAAGGTCCTTCACGGCCGTCAAGGCTCGTACGGACTTCACGGAGTATGGAGTAAGGCGTGTCTCCATCAACCGACGGTGACCGGTTTGATGTTGAGAACTTGAGCCAAGGCAGGCAAAGCTAGGCGGGGGCCGTCGCCGCTGCTAACCTGTTTAGCTTGATGGCGACAATGGAGAGCACTGGTGGTCTGATATCAGCGATGGCTCCACATCTCGCCCTTATTCGCACTCACTCGCACTGGGCACCTCCGAGCACCGCTGCGCTGTCTCCACGCCCAAATGAGTCACCACCACCGTGCGAGAGCAGCCAGGGCACTCGCACTCAGACAGTGATTGCACCAGAAGCGAAGTTTTTTCGTGCGGCACAAGCTCCGTTGCATCAGCCTGCGGTAACCTGCTGCGAGGTAGTTTCAGGGCACTAAGCTATAGCGCTGTAGCTTTTTCTTCCTCAGCGGGGTTTCAGCGCCCTCATCCGCTATTTGTCGCCTATCTACCGAGTATGTACTGTACCCTGCCTGCCTACAAGATAACAAGATAATTATCGGAGGTACGTATATACCTAATATGCAGCTCGTGCATCGTCGTCGTCCTTGGGCGTTGCTCGTGTATCATCTTCTGCTGTTTTCAAACTGTATTGTTTGTGTGCGCATGTGCATTGCATGTACCTATCGTATGGCCAGCTCCGCTGATGAGTCCGCTCTCGGCTGTGTCAATCTCGTTTCCATTACGCACATGCTCACAATATGATGCCATCGTGGAGCTTGGACAACGTGACTCAAAGGGACCCATTTTGTGCTCTTCTGGGACAGTGACTTAGCTTTATGGCTAGTGCCCGTCCCCCATTCCAGCCATTCCAGCGCCTGTTCTAGCAGCTTCTTTGGCCTTACGGGCTCACCCAGCGACATCGGACTGGTCGAGTGACTCGAAAGCTAAATTTGACTCTTGAGCCAAGCTGTTAAGCCGTTGTTTGTGCACCTCTGCAGCATCATCCCCGGCTTCTCCGGTTTTTACGTGTCAGCCCTCAAACGTTGGCCAATGGCCCCATTTGGCCGTTGCTGTCAATACGGAGCAGTCTTCTCATCGCTGGACAATCGCCGTCTTTGGCTGACCCGGATGGCTCGTTCCGCGCCTTCAATGCAGGTTAACAAGGGCTCACTCATATCACATGTACGTGTACATGCACCCCGTTGAAAGGGTGAAGCCAGGCGTGGCGAGTATCAAATTTTCTTTGTCAAGGACTCAAGGTACAAGGTATCACCGTCACGCAGACGACGTGGCTTCTAGGTACCTATGTTCAATACGATATGCCGAGAGAGAGAAATGGTCACGCTCATGTGCTTTGTTCGGGGCCATGATTCCTCTCTTTGTTCTAGATGGGAGACCTCCCCTGTGCCCTCCCCCGTTCAATATGTTCAAACTTCACGATGCCTCTCTTTGCTCATGTCCCGAAACACGAGCGAAATTTCGCATGACGCTTTGGGAAAGCTCAAACCGCAGCAACTTGCTCCACTGACATGGAAATTTCAAAGTCACGAATGCGTCATCCTGATTCCTGAGGCATCATGGCCATAGCTTTGAGCAGAGATGACGGCAAGAGGCCGCGGCCCGTCATACATGTATGATGAATATGTAACTCTCTCGCTTGCCCCTGGTGCGTCCCTGATGATGATCAGGATGGTGCAAAAGGTATCGTGAAGCCATTGACAAGGCTAGGGGGACGCAAGGCAACCCTTGTTCGACCAATGCCAAACCCCCACTCTCGCGCGAAACAGGCCGGCTCCGAATCTTTCGCGGGTGCATGAACATTGAATACAACTTGATACAACATGGACGGGTCTGTTCACTGCGCGACCATCTGTCGCAGCAAATGAGGTGCTCGCCTAGCGCTATTGCGTTGCATCCTGTGTTTTGCCAAACTACCTACCGTTGCCGCATTCATATGCGTTGCGTCCAGACTCCAAACAATACCATGACAATCTGGCACGAGATAAGCACTTCGCCGACATGGGGCTGTGCCATTCGAAATGCAACAGGTTACAGTTTGTAGGCTGCCATTTCCGATCTCCGCTCTTCCCTTCTCCGACACAGCAACGCCGTTCCTGGATACGCAGGTAGGCAGGTAGGCAAGGAAGCACCTCTTTCTGAATCTCTCGTGTTTGATCGTCTCGAGAGCGGAACTTGATCTAATGGGACCACGTGGGTGTGTCCAAGCACGCCACATGGGACAAGAGAACCGAAAATGACGAAACAAAGAAGAGACTCTATGAAGAAGAGCGTGGTGCCTATCTGTCGAGGCTTGAGATACTAGGCATGTACACTGGTAAAGACGACACATAGGGTGTCACGTAGCAACGCTTAGCATAACATCTCTTGCCGTGCCTTTTCTCCTTGAACGATCCGATTCAGATGATTCCATCCACAGGCTCACGATTTGCCGAACGGACATCGTGCGACTCTACGGAGTAGACCGACCGACCACTCACCACCGTTATCACAACCACGACGCTTATCTCGAACACAACACCTGTTTTGAACTATCGTGAGACCCAGCCGCGATCAAGGAAAAAATTTGACGGGGCGGCGGCGGTGCATGTGGTGGAGCTTGGATGGAAGTCGAACTGAGAAAAGGTCATCGTCTTGCTTCAACACATATGCAGTGCAACGCTCGCATCCTGTGGCACCTACAGTAGCCTCCGTCTTCATGCACGTCTTATTGGCCTACTCGAAGCTTCACGGTTGCCGCCAATGGCACTCCAACCACACCCCCCTTCGAGATTTCTTCGCCGGAAGCCGAGTTTGTTTCTTCATCATCTCAGCAAATGCCAAATGGTGTTATGATTCTTGCCACCTTGGCCGATGGCCCGATGTTTCTCCCTCGGCACCGCCATACGGAGTAGGCGATCCCGCCGTTTTTCGATGTCCCTTCGCCTGAGTCGCCTCCATTGTACTCGGAGTAGCCCTTCACGAAATGCTGTCTTTCTGAGACTGCCTTTCCACAATCACGTTTCGCTCCGCAGGTATGTAGATCGTACATCGCACCCGTCGTAATCCTTAAACTTACGTATATGTATGTACATATGTACTTTTGGTCAGCAGACCTACCAGGATCCATCATATCTTCACGATCGGAACGATGGCGACATGACTAGCTAGAGTTCCTTGTCTATGCTCGCTTGATCTTGAGGAAGGGGGGGGGTGTGTGGACACTGGAATCACAGCTCCAATGGCCCATGTGGCGTAGGGAAAAGAATGGGCACGATATGAGAGGTCTCACAGAACGTTTGTTGCTTCCCTTGCTAGCCACCAGCCATCATCTCCGTGATTGCATGCCGCCATCGTCCTACGGACAGGGTATTTGGTGTGTTTTTTTTTTTCGTTTGCAAATTGTTGTGTTTTTTTTTGGTGCGCCTTCCCGTCGTTCCGGCCATCGATACACTCCCACTTCAGCTCTCAAGTCAAGGTGTTTTACCTGTCTAGTCGTTCTTGTCTTAGCGCCTTTGACTTATCTCTGTCATCGGGTTGCTGCTGGCGTGCGAAAGCGCCGGTTCCGCCTGAACGTGTGGGGAAGAAGTCCGAGCAGCACATCTTGCTTGTTTATCATGGTCATTGCAGCAAGCTATTGTTTTTTTTTTGATGATCCACACCAAGTCTGGGGTGCAGATATGTAGGTATTGTACGGAGTATGTACATGTGACTCGTGAGGCATCTGCTTGGGCAAATCATAAGCACCCTGCCTCACGAGGCTTTGTTGTTTCTCACGGCATCACACGCGGCACCTGACCCGTCATGACAAGTTTTTCATTCTTGTCCTTGTTCTTGCACAGACAAAGTCAATTGATCACCCGAATGGTGCGATGATGGGTCAGGTGAGATATTTTGAATATGACGAGTTTCCTTCATACAGCGCCGCCGTGTGAGAGGAGCCAGGGTCGAGGAATCGAGATGCATCCATCCTCACGACATGAGAATTGGAACGCCGAGTGCATCATGAGAACCCTTGCCGACAGGCTGGCCTTGTTTTAGAGAGTTTTACTCCGTAGACTAGAGGATGAAGAGGAAGAGATATTACCCGACGCGCATGGGTAACGGGTTGTCTAACACTAGTAGATTACTTCTTTCGGAGTAGTCGCTCAGCTTTCACCCACGCCAAGCGTTTCTTTTAAACTCGGCCTCGCTTGCACTAGGCATGTAAGAAGATGAAGAGGCGCTATGCCTTTGTAAATTGCAGTGTGGACGCCGAGTGCCGTCTATTTGGAATTTTTGCCTTCTAATTGTTCAATGGCCATGCTTACATGGCGACTTTGGCACAGAGTTGGACGTCAATCGCACCTACTGCAATCTTTGTACACATGATGGGTCATTTTGGTAGGACGCATTCCCCCACACTGCACGGAGCATGGTGTCAATGTAGAGTGACGTCACGGATCATCTTCTGAGCCGGATAGGTAGGATGAACTGAAGACGTACGGACTACGGAGTACGTAACTAAGTTGTCTGTGTTCGGGTCACACGTCAAATGTGTCAGTGCTGAATGGGTGGTCTACTTCTCGACATTGCGCCTTACTAGGAAGAACGGCGTGCTCTCATCTGTTTACAACCCCTCAAGCATTATCGTGAGTCTGAGTTGAGCAGCCAGCCAATGGGTTCCAGCGTGTCCAGTATGAGGTGCTCGGGACAAGTCACAAAGTCGTGGCGCATCGCATAATTATCATGAGGGGTTAGTAGTTACTCTTACCGGTACGTGCGCCAGTTTGAGAAAGAAAGTTCTCCAAGTTCCAACCCTAAAGGAAATGACGGACGCAGCTTTGCGTTTGTCTATTCAAGAGCTTGGCTTCGCCTGAAGCAAACAACACGATGTAGGTACTAGGGGGGGTTAGTTTAGTCAACCCGGCCGTCTCGAAGTGTCTCGACGGGGGGGACACCAACTAAATAATAAGACGGCAACAGCATAATAAAAAAGTGACATACATAGTATTGTAGTGTAGTCACTGCAAAAGATTAAGTCACACAATCTCCCCCCCCTTTCATACATATTCTCAAGGCCGTTAACAGGGAAAAATAACGCGACATAATATTCAGTGTAGCCACTGCAAAAATCTAAGTCACAGAATTTCCCCCCCTTTCATGCATAGCCTCTCCAATTCAACAATTATCTTCCCTCGAGGCC
>SRPX01000186.1:0-46438 GCA_018360215.1 Claviceps spartinae | reverse complement strand
ATCTGACCTTCCCGCCTCCACCTCGCGCATAATGACAGAACTGGCTGTCCAACTCATGCTATGGTTTCTAATACCAATACACACGATTTGAAAAAATCTCCTCAGTTTTAGATATGCTAAGCTGGTGTTGTGGATGGAAGAAGAAGGAGGGTGCATCGAGAGAATCAGAGATGGTTATAAATGCAAGGGCCAAGGACACGCGGCACTACCCTATACGGATCACTTTTTGTCAGTGTTGGCAGCGAAACAACTCTCTCCTTTACACAATTTTCTCGGCAACGGTGCACGGACCACGTCCGCCCACTTCTGTTATGATTTGGCTGTATAACCTGCTGTAGCCCTAACAGCAGTCCACCTCCGAATGGAAAACTCGAAAATGCCGCCCTCAGCACCACCACTTCATTCGATGTCGACGCCGACGTCGACGGCGCCTGTTCATCTACCGTCCTGCTGGTTCGAGGTCGTAAATGAAATCCAAGCAACATCGACAACGACCGCGGCATCGTCCCCCCTCCCAGCCACGACACCATCAAACCGGCGTTTGCCCACCTCGAGTTTTCAACCGGCGTGCGCATAGTCAGAACCAGCGTCGTGCCTCGCTTGGCCTCGCATCGCTTGGTGCTAAGTCATACAAGTGCTGTATGACCAAAGGATTGTGATTCAGCTAAGTAGCATCGCGGCTATAGCATTTTCATCAGCCGCAATATCTCACGGGCGACGTCGAGGGTGAATCGACTCGGGTGCCACAGAATTGGCAGAGGACGGCCAAGGCCTAATTTAGAGACAGGAAACGGCCTCCATAAGGTAACGAAACAGATTCGATAGCTGCGTCGAAGGCTTGTGGGTTTTCTGCAATAGGTACATAGCTACAATTCACTAGCGATCTCTCACACCATTGACCACTTTGAAAAGGTTGTGTATGCCCTAAGCTCATGTATGCGCCTAAGCTTGTAGAGACGTTTATCTTGTATGCAGGAAAGGCTTGTGTGTGCCCAAGCTTGTGTGTTTGACCAGCTTGTTTGTTCGACAAGCTTGTGTGTGCCCAAGCTTGTACAGTCCCCAAGCTTATCGGACGATGCGGGGGTACAAGCTTACACAGGCCACAAGCTCAGGGAATACACGCTTCTGTACAAGCTTGGACGGCTAGTTGTAAAATATGGAGCCTGGCCTTAAGGCCGCCTACAAGCTTATGGGCCGCGCATAAGCTTGTGCAACCCCTTGTACAAAAGGGGGGTCGCACGCGAAGGTATGTATAGGTAGGTCCCTACCTACCTGGTATGCGCAACAAATTCCCTAACCGCGGTTCCTCAGCCCAAAGGATCACTTCAGCACAAACCCCCCCTGGATGTCAAAGAAAATGAAAAAGTAGCCTACATACATACCTAATTACTCCAGTTTCCTCCGTTCCAAATTCCGCGTCCCGCGTCCCGCGTCCCGCCGGCCCCATTCACAAGCCCTTCGCCGGACCAGTCACCCGCGGCCTCCTTCTCGGACACTCACACAACACACACTCCATCGTGTTCCTTGAAGACCCTGCTGCTCCAAGTCCAGAGACCCCGTCCAAAGAGAATCCTTCGGCTGGCAATCCATGGGCTGGCAATCCATGGCGTTCCGACGGTCAAGTCCCGCTCGCTCTCGGCCGGCGATGCGACAGTTGCCCCGTCGCATAAGTAGGTACCTACATACATATATACATGGTTGTCATCTGTCTCACGTGTGCTCACCTGGAGTGCAACTGCCGCCGCGGCTTGTGATTTCTCTCCCGCAAAATAACCTACAGCGGCATGGAGTAAAATTGTAGGTATGTTCATACACATCCAGTACGTCACAAGCTGCTGCCACGAGTACATGCAGTAATGATAGGAACGAGGATTTCTGCTGAGAGATAAGGCCGGCCGTTGTCTGCTTAGCCCGCGGATACATACGCAATTCCGTTCACTGACATAGGCACAAGTCATACGTCTGGTCATGTACATACCGGTATGCACAAACTTGTTTCATTTTGAGTCCCGACTCCCGATACGAACAAGCACCCCTTTGGACCCCCCACATCGCAACGGCAAGAGCCTCAGCCCGTCATGCCAACCCGAAAGCGCGGGAGCGACGAAGCGACGAAGCGCGCGCACCACCAAAAAAAAAGTCGAGCCCCAAGCAAACTCGTGTGGTTCTGCAGTTGGCCCGTGGCCCGTAGTGGCCCGTGGGACGAAAAGTAAATTAATGGCTTGCGTTTTCTCGAGCTAGGTCGTAATGCTGTCTAGGTAAATTGGACTTCATGAAGTGGCGACTTGACGCTAGACTGGGTGTGCTCACATGAGACGACTCGTCGGCGTTATCAACAGGAGCGCAGGGGGAACAAATCTTGTTCTTCGCGTATGTAATTAAAGGAAGAAAATCGGTTTGCTGAAAGTCTGTAGGTAGTACGTTTCTCACTTTCTTTTTTCCTACATTCACATGGACGCACTTTCAAAACCTCTCGATATTGAACATTGAAAAATGAAGAAAACAAGACACCGAATATACAAACAGGCTAAGATCCTTATTAACAAATCTGCATCCTAACAGATACCAGGGTAGAAAACGACAGAAACCGTATGGAAACAGTATCAGCAAAGAAAAAGTCTAGCTTGAACGGGAGAAAAACAGGTAATGCCAGGCTCGTGTCGTCTCTTCGCATAAATCATCGCAAGATAATGGCTAGTTACAAGTTATAGCGTTGCCGTTGTGGACTCAATTTGGGTAGCATGTATGCAGTAGCATGCCTGCAGCAACTCTGCACCCATGAGAGGCCAGTAGAGTATAGTCATCAGTGCGGCTGTGACTTCGATTCGGCGCCGCGCTCTCCTTTCACAACGACAGATGCCGCCCAAGAAATATAAAGCGTCGACAGTCCAAACGCAGCAAATTTTTCCAATATCCAAACAGATTCCATCCCGCACGATTGGGAGAAGACCAAGTAAATCGGTATTTCTTCTCCTGGCACATATGGACCCTGCGCATAGCCGGCCAGGTCACCATTCTCCGGAAAGCTCGCATCAGTACCCCAAACCAAGCAGGTAGCCGGTTCGAACGACTGAGGCGTCTCCGCTGGATTTGATAGTGACAGAGAGTGGTCGGCCAGAATCCTGTTCCTGAACCGGTGTCTTGGATGTTGAGTATTCAACACCATATGGCGCCGTAATCCATGCGGACACTTCGAAACCAGCAGCGCGGCCAGCCCGAAGTTTGACTTCATCCAAAACATATCATCCACAATATGTCATGGCTGGCGCATGCTTGATGTGGAAAAGCTCCGAAAGATTGGCCTAAACCTGCTAGCACGCATAGTGGCGACAGTCAGCTTCAGAAGTGAAGTAGGGGAAAAGTCGAATGAGCGGGCATGATGCGATTGCTTTGCAGACATCCTGCGGAGAGAAAACAGCGTCGGCGAAATGACTGCAATATCTTCACAATAGTTCCGTTCGAGCTTCAGGACCATGTTCCTACTCACCAAGTTGTCAAGCAACGATGCAAACCATGGGCCTCGTTTCATGATTCTCACACCATAACATCCCTCCACACTTTCTGACGGGCCCCAAGACGCTTGCCATTCATGTAGCAAGCCTCTAAGCGTTCTATCAGTCTCCAAGAACCAATCTCGAGAAAGTTTCAATGGTACGCATCAACGGGCACTTCGTGCACGTCCTACTTCGAAATAACAGCGGCTAGTACTACGCAAGAGTGGCCTAAGCAGAATCTTGTCACTAGACTGGCCTTAAAGCCTAAGCACGCGGCTATGAGATGCGGATCCATGCCACGCGATTCGTCAGTGAGAGCAAAACGGTGGCGCGGAAGCATACTCTCGTGAACGCTGGGTAATGTCCTCCAGCTTCGAGCGTGTAAGCTACGTTTTGCGTCCGTTCAGAATACCACGAGCCCGTGCATCTCATAATACCGGATTCGAGCCCAATTCACAACGGCCCCCGTGCCTTCAGACTGGTCCCGTCTCGCCCACACTCGCTCAACAAGATCTCGGGCGTTGTATATGTAGCCGAATCCACAAGTTCGCTCCATGACCAGCAACCTGTCTTGTATGATGACGCGATGTTCCAGTTTCCAACATGATCCACCAGCCATCACAAGCGGGAATAGTATGCACGACTCGAGGGGACTTCCATATCTAATCTTTTGGATGCATTCCAGGATACCATCGACATATTTCCCAACCCTAGGATCCGTCAATTCATATCCTTCTACAATCTGGTGAAGTCGTAGTCGAATGGCGTATTCAAAGGCCAGGGTTGCATTCAGTATGTCGTCGTTAAATTCATTTAGCGTGGATGTGGCTCCAGATACGCCACCGAATTCGTACGACCAGTTGTTGATACGGTGCTCAATCTCAACAGCGTGTCGTCGGAAAGCAGCTTCGGAGGCTTGATCGACTCGGGTACTTCGAAGCTCGGCTAAAGTGTTGACTCGGTCCACGAGATGGAATAGCTCCTTAGGTATGCCGTAGACGGCCAGGTCTTCTTCGTCCGGTGTAGCATTCCAGCTGTCGAGAGCCTGGGCTTCAGCGGCTTCATCTCCCATGAGCGGTGGTCGGCAAGTCGATGTCGTGGCGGCAGAATCAAGAAATCTCGCTAATCGTAGTAAGAACTTATAGTGTCCAGTCATCACGTCGCCTTGCTGTTTTCTTAATGTCACCAACAGGCGCTTCGCACCCTTGAGGTGTAGCTTCCACCCTTCGCTTGTCCCATCAAACAGTTCCGTCATGCAAAGCAGTAGACTGCTGACAAGAGCGACATCTGCACTTGTCTGGTTCACATGTGGTAGGAGCCCTGCAAGAGCCTGGGTGGCTTTGCTCTTGTGTAATAGACCGCGATCGCCCAAATCAGGTTGTAGCTTTCGCCAGTGATTGGCTGATAATGCGAGTATGCAATGAAGAACGAGATCGTTTGACTGGGCCATCGGCAGTAGGTATCCATTGTAAGGGTTGTCTGTTGAAGCTCGGCGAGAAAGTATTGATGAGACGATGGTAGAATAGTGATTGAGTAAAGCCTTGTCCTGGGACGTTTTCAATTGCGGCATTAACTGCGGAATGTACAAGGATAGCGACTGAGAAGGAGAGACCGGCTCTACCGACCCAGTCGGGCTTCCATTGCTGGTTGAGTTGATGGCTTCGAGCCAACCTGAAGGTGATGACGGCATCTCCCACGACAGTGTTGATGGGCTCATTTCTGGAGTAAGCTCCCCTATGATGCCTGACGTCATGGGCATACCCGCGGAAGATGGCATCGACACTGATGTCGTGGCCATGTTCATGACCGGTGTCTGATCAGCAGGGCACTGGAAGCCGGCGTAAGCGGAGAATTCGACCTGCGAATTACGGCTCATATGACTATATTGACTCTGGTTATCGTAGATGGAGTGTCTCCCACTGCTTGAACTGGGCGAAGGACTAAGACTGGTGCGAATGGGAATATCTCGCAGCACCATGACCCCCGCGGGTGCATTCCCATTGCTGGATCTTGCCATAGACGTCATGATGCTGCCATCATCATCGGCCAGGTCCTGCATGGTTTCATCAGCCTTGCTAGAGCTTGATTTGGACTTCGAGTGACGGTCTGCGGGCCAGGCGCAATCGAGACACAAGCGGCGGCAGTCACCACATCGTGGCTTAATCTCGTCGCACTTCTTCTTGCGTCGCTTGCACATAAGACAGCCTGTCTGCACTCTTCTTATCCTCGCCTTGGGCATGTCCCCATCCTGCATCTCATCGCCGGCGCCGACCGCATTTCGTGGACGGCATGGCAGACTCAGGCGTACGCATCGTGCACATGGTAGGTTGCCATCGCAGGCTTGTTTGATTTGAGCACAGCGATGGCAAACCGGCCGACTATCTGGGCCCATTTTGAGGAGTTACGGGGGGGAGGTCTCTTTTGGTGCTGCTGATATCGGCTAGGTGTCTCCTTCGCAAGTCATAGGGGTACCCGCCGCAAGAAGGTGAAACGGCGCAAGTCGGTAAAGTTCGAGCTCGATAACTAGACGGCGAGACGGCGGCTCTTCCCGATATGCAAGGGCTGAGGTGAAGCCTTCAGAAGGCAATATCAAGGGAGAAGGCGTATTATCGTGATGAAAGTCTGTCGAAGACTCGTGGAAAAAGTAGAAGAAGCAGATCTCGAATGGAATCTGAAGGCGAGGGGGAATCGGTGGGTTCGAATCCGTTTTGGGGGGGGGGGAGGACCTTGTGGCCGATTTGAGTGGAGCGCCAAATCTCTGGACTCTCCAACAAGCCCAAGAACAGAAAGGAGGGCAGGGATCATGGAAGCTCTGACCCTGGTCAAGTGGGGCCCGGCAACCTTACCGGGCTTGAGGCAGTTCGGCCGCGTCTGGCAGACCATCGTCTTTTCCGATGTGGCAAGAATGTCGGCAAAGGAATTAGGTATGAGCAGCGCGTGGATGAGACATGGTTTGATTCGAACTGGACTGGTTCGGTCCCGCCCCCTCGTGGGTAACATTCTTCACTCAGGCAGGTACACCGTACCTATGTACATCAGAAAATACCGTTGCACCGCTCCTTGCATTCTCCACACAACAAACAGCCACTGGGCGGGAAGGGCCATCGTTGACGACTCACGAGAACGGCCAATGGCTCGCCCCCAACCCAAGATCCTGGCGCCTGCTGCTTGTCAGATGATACAACATCAATCTGAGAAGTCGTATGACGCGAACTCCAGATAGACGCCGGAGCCGTGACAACTTACGAAACAACGGCGCCTTGCCGCACTCGCGTGGCGGATGATCGCTTAGGAGCCGTACTGGGGCGTTATAACGCTGCCCTCCAACTTGCAAGGCTCAACGTTCCGCGTCCAGCCACTGGCAGCCAGATCTTTGCCCCATCGTTCCCAACGGTTGCTCCGGTGCGATTGGAGCAAACAGTGGCCCCCTTGTTGAACGAGCCATCGAACGACCCAGCCTACCGGACACGCTAAGGCAACTCACAGAGAAAAGCAAGTTTGGTTCGCCGAAGATGGAGGCAAACGCGCTGTGTGTGTGTGTGTGTGTGTGTATTTGTCGCCCTTACATAAGCGAAACAATCGACTACGATGATCCCCAAGGAGAAATCGGGCCAGCTAGCGCCATACCTAACTATGTAGATACAGGTAACAACTTCGGCTCGCACCACAAATGCGAAATTAATGTTCAGCCACCTCTTCTCCGTCAGCGGATATCAAGGTTGCCCATCCCTCAGAATGGGTATTTCTTCCAGCCAGTTCCTTTGACTGAGTCCAAGACTACAATCAAAGCACTGATTACAATTCGGCGAACTGACAATACCAACCAGTCCATACAACAAGGAAAACAGAAAACAAAACAGAAAGCAAGAGCAAAGCTCAAAAAGTTGACTCCATCGACAGAAGGGTCCGGTAGCCTTCGTGCCCTGGTCTCGCAGAGTCCCGACCGCATAGGAGCTAAGAATAGCCCGTCTGCCCTCTGCGAAAACCCGGCTACGAAAGCACCTCCAGTAGTCCACACGGGCTTCACAGGCCGCATAGAATACCAGGTAGACCCCAGAGCAAACGCGCTGTGGGCCGAACGTGTGTACAGTACAGTACTAGGTAGGTAGGTTAGCATGTATCTGCATACTTTTATTGTATCAATGTGTCTGTAATTCCGATCGTATTGCACCAGATATCACATACACGTAACACATGTAGGTAGGTATGTACATATGTATGGATATACAAAGTACCCCATACACCGGCTTGAAATCACCTTGCCCATTGTGTAGGTACACGTGCAGGGGGTTCGTCAAACATCGACGGGCCGCCGCCCTTGTCCTTTCTTCCGAGTGGCACGCGCGTCACTCGAGTTCCAATAACTTGGCTCGTCCTAGCTTGTCTTCTGTCATGTCTGGCATCATAATCGACGGTTACACACCGAGAATTTGCTCCAGCGCCGATCGCGAGAATCTCTTGCCTGGGCTTGCAACGAGGTCGTAAATGCCGCGTTGGTAGCAGCGGCCCGCATCCTGAACGCCGGCTGGACACACTACGATGATGATGGTTCGCCCCCTCGTGTGTCTCAGTGCAAGGTAGCCTAGTAGGTAGGTCCAAAACCGTCACAAAACGACCAATGAACTGTATTACAGTGGCTTAGATCAGTGACCGTCTCTGGCCATATGGACACCAGGTTTCAAAGCCCTGACGCTGTGAAATGAGCCCATGTCACAGTTCCGATGAGTCCTATCCAGTCAATTTAACATTCTTGCGTCTTCGGTCTCCTAAAAAAGACAAGAGTATTGAATACACACCAGAACCATGTTGTCTCTGCTTTCCGCCCGACATAGGGACTCTAAACAAGTAAGTGTGCATCATCCTTGGGGCCAAAGAGGGCCGTGTCATCTCCTTTAGTCAGAGGAAGCACAAGACGGGCGCTTTTTCTGAGGCCTGAGCATAGCAGCTTCTGTCCATCTGTTCCAAGTGACAGGATTATGTGACACATAGCGGTTGTACAGAGAATCTAGCGAGTAATCACCCAGAGGCAGGACTTGGTAAACTCCTTCTGTCTCGCCAAAGAGACCGAGCCAGGTACCAGTCTGGCTTACGGAGGACATGGATTAATTGGTAAGAACTTCGACGTCTTGTGTAAAAAATGCAGTGACGCGAAGCTGTGACAGTGCGCGCCAAAAATACATAGGCAAAACTGTTCACGTGATGTGTGTTCACGTGATGTGTATTTTTTCGTGTGTTTTTTCCAGGATGCTGACCAATGGGCAGAGGAGAAGGCAGGAAGACTCCACTCCATACCCTCATTACTCACTGAGAAGTTAGAACTCGAGCATATAGAGGCAAACACGAAATGTGCGCCTCCGCTACGCGTCGCCGCACGATTTCTTCAGTTTTGCCTAATAAGGTACATACAAGGATGCGTCTTCACGACACGAGACGGAAAGATCCGATCAGTTGCCATGGGCGTCTAGCTTAAAATTTACAGCACATATGTATGTATGTACGTATGTAGTATGTACATATCTCTAGGCTTGGACACTCGGGTTTGGGGTCAAGCCAAATTGGTCGACGGGGATTGTTTGCCGCCAGCGAGGAGACAGAACCGGAGACAACTTGACAAGTTGAAGTTTCTCAGACGAATTCTTTCACTTAACTAAGTTCCCAACCAACCGCTATGTATTGTCGCACAGGCGTCTGGTTGCACATGAACCAGATAATGTCATCAAATCTTATCATATATCATTACTCAGGTCAGTGAAGATGTGAGGTTGAGTTCGGCCCCGGTGCCATAGGTACTGTTACCGATGGAAAGTCCGCCACTTTGTTTCGAAGGACGGACAACGTGAAGAGGCAGTGAGGCACCAAAACGTGTCAATGTGAGTGTTTCATGTGATCGCACGTCCCAATGGGCTGGAAGTCAAAATGGAGGACATCAAACTCATTTTACCCTGCCTGCCCAGTGTTATTGTTTGTTCCTGCCCTTTATCTTCCAATGAACGGCCGTGGTCTTAGACTCTTAGCCCCTCACGAGTCGCGAGACCCTATCAGGACTCGCCATTACTGCATAAGCCCCACCCGTCAGTTGGTGCCTGGGGTTTCCAGTGCTTGCTCTGCTCCACCAACCAATGCGGTATCGGATGAGTCACTGTGCAGCTAAAAAATTCGCACCAGAAGAGAGCTTCGGATTTGCTCTCAGTGCTCGTGATCCTATCATCCTCAACTTTCGATCTGGACTCGACTCGCCTACTTTCAGAAACGCAATTCAAAAACACACAATGGCTGGCAGCAAAGGAAAGGTTTGTCTGGCGTAAGTTTACCCCTTCCTGCCTTACGGAGAGCTGTCGAGCTGTCGCCTGAAACTAGAGAAGCCAATGTTGATTTGTGCTAACGAGGGGACTATTAGCTATTCCGGCGGACTCGACACGAGCACGATCCTGGCTTGGCTCCTAGAGCAGCAGTATGAAGTTGTGTCAGTAGTAACGCGTTCGACTGCAAGCTCGCCTTGACAATATGCTGACAGCTGATAAGCTGCTATTTGGCCAACGTTGGCCAAGAGGAAGACTGGGCTGCTGTAGAAAAGAAGGGTGAATAGGTTCTCCTATGGGGCTGTGCCAGATATTGAGTGGTCTTCGGAAATATGAGTGCTGACTTTTCGTGCGCAGCCCTTCAGATTGGAGCCAGCAAGAGTACGACGAAATGCCCCAAAAGAATCCGCCAAGTTCGAGGAGCTACTGAATATCTCTGGCAGTGATCATTGATGACCTCCAAAAAGTCTTCGTTGAGTACGTTGCGGAAGCTCCGTTGAATAATGACGAGCTAACATTAAGGTAGCGAGTTGTGTTGGAAGGCGGTGCAATGCGTCAGTGCAATTCCTCGATCCGAGAGAACTTCAACGACTTACAGACAGTCATAGAATGCCATTTACGAGGACCAATATCTGCTAGGTTAACTCTCTTAGTTCATGTTCAGGTACTCGACGAAAGCTAATTCCAGTTCCAGGTACCAGCTTGGCTCGTCCTGTCATTGCACGTGGAATGATGAAGGCTGCCGAGAAAGAAGGGTTTGTCTACACCTGTCTCTTCTCACCTTAAAATGACGCCTGCTTACATGAACGAATCGAATCTAGTTGTGACTTTGTTTCGCATGGTTGCGTGAGTGATTCACCACACCATTTTGATTGATGTAGTTGAAATTGACTAACTGGTGCTCTAGACTGGAAAGGGGTAAGCTATATCCTTGACAATCTACGAACAACTAAGCTGACCAGAAGTCAGTAATGACCAAGTGCGCTTCGAGGTACGTCAAATTTTCAGTCTATCTAGCATGCTATACTTGAGATCTTTATTTTGCGAACGTGTCGTACATGGCTTGCTTCGTCGCCTGAATAAGTGATAGCGCTGCTCAGGCGATGGGGCTGGCTAAGGACAGACGTGCACATGCAGCCTGTGTTGCCTAATCGGCATGTGGCTGGCTCTGGAATCTAGAATCCTCAGGCCACTGAACTTATTGCTGTCAAATACTAACTTCAACAGTTGGCCTATTTGACCATTAACCCCGCGATCAAGGTCATCGCTCCGTGGTACGAATACACTCTTCAACTCCGGACCTATTCTCAATCAGATGCTAAACCAATATTGTAAAAAAGGCGCGATCCTCTTTTCTACCAGCGATTCCAGGTTAGTTTGGCCGATGCCGTTCGTTCCCTTTAACTCATACTGACTGCCTCCAGGGACGCAACGATCTTCTGGACTATGCCGCCGAAAAGGGCATCCCCGTGACCTCCACCAAGGCCAAGCCGGTTTGTCTGCACTGTTGCCGGATTCAGCGATCAAAGACTTATAGTAGAAATAGTACTCTATGGACGATAACTTGGCGCACTGCTCATATGAGGTGGGTCGTCTCATGCTTTCGACTACAAACATCAAGCTGACACACAAGTCTAGGCCGGCATGCTCGAAGACCCCAATGTGACCCCACCTGAAGATATGTGGTAAGCCAAGACATGCTTCAAGAATATATCGTTGCCTCGCTGACCTCGATGCACAGGACGCGCACCGTCAGCCCTCTCAAGGCCCCCGACACTCCTCTTAACATTACCGTGCACTTCGAGAAAGGTCTTCCCGTCAAGGTTGTCACACCCCAGAAGACTGTCAGTGAATCACTGGAGCTGTTCAACCTGCTCAATGCTCTTGGCAAGGAGCATGGTATCGGACGTGTTGTAAGTTGCCCGTTCCGCAGTAGACTTGGGCCGTGGGAGTTTGTCTAACAGGCGACATTAGGACATCGTTGAGAACAGGTAACTAGAAACGATCCAGCAAGCATGACAAGACCAACAAACGCTAATCTCTCCTCATTCAAGGTTCATTGGTCTCAAGAGCCGCGGTTGCTGTTCGTATTCCTGCCACTCTAAGACGACCCGTTGCGCATGCTAATTATCGGACAGATGACAGCCCAGCCATGACTATCCTCCGCCTTGCCCACATCTCCATCGAGGGCTTGTACGTACACCCGTCCGTTCCCACTGCCGCGTCGCACATTACTAACTCCTCGTAGGGTCCTGGACGGCCGTGTTCGGTCTCTGCGTGACAACCTGAGCAAGCAGTGGTCCGAATTGCTTTACAACGGACTGTACTTTAGCCCCGAGCGAGCCTTTTTGCAGCGTGAGTCCACTCATCCTTGTGCTCTCATTTCGTTTTAACTTGAGCTCCTCATGCTAACTTGTGCTCAGCGAGTCTTGACTTCTCCCAGCAGCGGGTATGGCCAATTGGCGCGCGAACAATACATCATGCATGCATCATCTGACGAAAGAGTATAGGTCAACGGCGAGGTCCGCCTCCAGCTGTACAAGGGCAACGCCTATGTTCTGGGCCGCACGTCCAATGAGAAGCTCTACTCCGAGGAGGACGCCTCGATGGACTCTCTCACGACCTTTGACCCCTCCGAGACGGTTCGTTCCGTTCGGATCCAAGTCTGTGTGAACATGTTACTAATTAAGTGTACAGTCTGGCTTTATTACCATCAATGCCATTCGCCTCAAGAAGGTATGTATCTTTTGCTTTATGCTCGTCTTTGCCACGGTAGAAAGTCGTGAGGCTAATTAGCTTTCTAGTACGGCTTGCAACTGGCCGAGGCTGGCATTGAGCTCTAAATGCCGAAAGATGGGTAGGGGAGGACGTAGCCCGAGCACACGCCATGCACATTTCTCGAGATGGAAAGATAGCACGTATGTATATGAAAAGGGGAGAACGTAAAACAAAGAGACATGTGGAGGAGCAGGTCCATTCGATCACCTGGTATCATGACGTTGCCACTGCGACCTTGGCCCGCGCCGCATTCAAGATGCCAGCATATAGCAGAGACATAAAAACTTGAATGCAAATGCTAAACTCTGTCGTGAATGAACACGAAAGTGTATCCAGATGTACATGCCCAGACTCTCATACCCATCCGAGATGCGTCTCGCCCACGAGAAGTGGTCCCAACGAGAACAGCATCGCCAATCGTTTATGATTCGTGATCACGTTAAAATCAGCCCAGCTCACTCACCGCGCGAGCACTATGTACATCTAATGTACTCCTCGCTAGCCCTTACACTCACTCATGCAGCGCAAGGCGAATCTCCCGCGCCGTCATATCAATAAACTCACTCGCCTGCCACAAATGCGCATCCATATGCATAAATGGATGCGGCACCCCCGGAAACCGCTTCATCGTCACCTCAACCCCATTTTCCACCAGCACCCTCCCATACCGCTCACCCTCATCACGCAGCGGATCCGCCCCCGCCGTATACAGCACCGTCTTAGGCAGATCCTTAAAATTAGGCGCCTCAAGCAGATTCGCGAACCAACCGACCTTGGCCCGCGCAGCCTGCATCTCTCTCTTCACCTCATCCTGATTCCTACTCTCTGGCGACGACGGCAGCAACGAACTCCACTTCAACTTGTCAAACCAAGCCAAACGAGCCCAATTTAGCGTCGGCGCATGCTCATTCTGCTGCATAGACAAGAACGGCGACTCTCCCGCAGAAGCATACCTCGAGATATCATCAATCACAGGCGTCCCCACCGCAATAAGCCGCAACGGAATCCTCTCCGGACAGTGATCCCTCGCGAGATGTCCCAGCGAAAGCGCAATGCAACCCCCCGCTGAGACACCTCCCAAAGAAATTCTTTCCGGCTGGATATTGAACCGCGTGGATCCATGGACATGGATGTACTGTAATGCGGCGAAACTATCCGTTATGCCTACGGGGAAGGCATGTTCGGGGACGAGGCGGTAGGCGATGTCAATGACGACGACGTTGGCTTTTTTGCAAATGTGTTGGCAGATGTGTGCTTCTGTGTCTAGGTCGCCGAGACCCCAGCCGCCGCCGTGGAAGTCTATGTGTACGGGCCAGGGGCCTGGGGAGTCGGGTTCGTAGACTCTGATGGGGAGGGTGGTGGTGGTGATATTGTCGTTGAGGAGGAGGGAGATTTGGTCGTCGTAGATGCGGCCGACGGGGGGGGCTGGGCCGGTGCCGTAGCTGTATAGGAGGGAGTATTTTGATCGGAGGAGGGGAAGGTCGATGGGTTGGAGGGGCGTGTTGGCGACGTTGTCGTTGTAGAGCTTCTCGAAGACGGGGTCGAGATGGCCGACCATGGAGGGGTGGATGGGCTGGAGGGCCTCGTGCTTGCCCTGGGTGGACATGGTCGGTGCTGGGAGTCAGGACTAGAGAGGGTTGGATGAGTTCGGTGGAGGAATACACATCAATTGATCGGGAGATCTGTTCAAGAGGAGAAGAGAAGAGGCGGCGCAATGGACCAAGGTGATGTTGTCACGACGAGGGCCGAGGCTGTGAGCTTTACGTCGTTATTAGGTTACGTATTATTTGAAGCTTTGCCACAGGTAGGTATGGGCATTGGGCCATTGGGAGTCTGGGACCTTGGGTGCTCCGCCCCGCCTGATCAACTTCCCCCGAGTTCCTCCCGCCGCAACACACTTCCAAGCCTCAAGGGTTCTTGATTCCGACGGGCGGGGCGGGAGCAGGTGCCAGATCGAAGATTCTTGCATTCATGGTGCCTGCAGACTTCACTTCACCTCTCAGGATGAAGTTTTGCACGTTTGAACCTGAAAAAGCAACTAGATTTGACAAAGTTTCATCATGAATATATGCCTACCTAGTGGTCTAGCTTCAATCGCAATGCAAATTGAAAGGAGGAAACAAAATGACGGTCTATGCTATAACTTCCTCGTGAAGTCGGAAATGCGGTATTCAACCCTCCGGTATAGCCCGCTTATAATCACATATTTCATCACTCATTTAGGAAAAGATTTCAAACCCTCTGCTTGGGAAGACTCCGGCGCCGTGTTGCTTGATGCCGGCGTCCCCAACTCATGCGTGGACGTGGCCGCAGTCACAGTGGTAGCAGAAGCCGGCGGATGAGGCTGGCGATACGGTGACGAAGACATCCCCAGAGAACGGAGATAGAAAGCGTCCGGAACTTCGAGTGTGTCATGGCGCTGTCTCATCCGGCCACGTAACAGCTCCGAGCTGGTCAGAGAGGCGCTCTCTGCATGAGGACCCTGTGATGCGGACGGGACCGGAACCGGGAGAGTACTCGCTCGAGGGCGTGACAGAGACGGCACAGGAGACGCAGATCTCGATGCGTCTCTCGATTGCCTCAGATTGTCAAAGGCATGACCTGACGGTCCATGTCCATTAAAGCTGCTTGCTCTCGATCGGAAGGCTTGAACGGCTGGCGTGCCGTCTTCTTCCAGCCTTTTGCTATATACTTCTCTTATGTGTGCTAGATTTCCATTCCGTTCCCTTTCTCCAGGAATTTCAGGAAAGTCCAAGGCTTTCCCATCGCGGAACTTGGAAAGATCGAATGAATCGTGGGTGGCTGAGCCGAGTGCGCCTCCAATCGCAACCAATACAGCTGCTACCTTTTTTCTACTTCCGCCCTCGCTTTGTGAGGTCTCGACCTTTGCCAAAGATGCTGTTGAGTACTTGCTCATTTCGCGACTGAGCCTTTTGCCCAGGTCTCTGGATAACCCGGGTTGCGCTTCACCAAGGTGGTCATTTTCGCGCGTGGAGCCGGTCCAGCTGAATGGGCTGTCGGGCGGTGATCGTGGTATCTCGCCCTCGGATTCCACTCGATGAGGCGTCGCTGCGGCCATATACCCGGTTTTGTTGCTTCGCATACCCGGCCTATTACTCGATGTCTGGGTTGAGTGTCTTCTCACTGCCGGCTCGGGTTCCATAGGATGTTCACATGTGCAGGTATGTGAATCACCAGTTTCACTCGTACCTCGCATGACAGCCTCGATATCTGCTGCGAGCAGTAGATACAGGGAACCTGCGACAGCAAGCCCTGTGCCGACGATTGGACCCCACTGGCCTGTTGAGTGGTTAGATTACTGATTCAGTTCTATATATCTCGAGCACAGCCACTCGGATGCTAGTCGTTGCCGTCATGGCATGGGAAGAGAAAAGGACATTGATAAATGGCACCGACTGACCAATACTTGCCATGGGCTCGTTTTCATACCTCATCTGTTCGGAGAAGAAGTTGATTTCGCCAACGATGAGAACTGCAAGGCCAGCACTCGCAAAGATCGGTACAATGGCAACACTCATGAAGAACCTGACCGTCTCGTTGACCAGGTACATCTTTCCGAGTGTGGCGCCATTCGTTCCCTCAATGGGCTCGTTGCATGATTCATCATTGATACCAAATCGGGACCTCCAATTGATTTCTAGTATCTTGTCCATCATGGATGCCAGCCAGAGAACGGCGTGCACGCAACAGGCGGCGCAGAGAATCGTTCCGGCGCCAAACGTGAACTTATCTGGCGCGGGGATCACGTATTTGTTGTTGGCTGCACCACCGCGCATGGGAGATTGGGGACCAGTCTCAGCGGTGCATATCATGTTGCAAGTCGGCTGCGCGTCATATGGGAACTCTCTTGGATCTGAGGACAGAGGACGTCGTTGATCGTCCATGGCACACAGCACCGTTTCCGCCCGGTAGAACTCCACCGTGAGGCTGAGCAAACCTATTGAGCGAGTGATTAGGTCTTCATGCTCGGATCGAATAGAATCAAGCCATTTCATTTTCAGGCTTCATTGGCTCACCGGCGAGAATGAGACCAGTCCATAGGAAGATGGCGTTGCGGCCCGGGTCATAGAAGTACGTCCTCGATAATCTGACCGTGACGGGTGCAGCTAGGATGCCAATCGCGCACAGCTGGAAAGCGCCGTATATGTCTAAGTCTACCGCACCTAATATGAAGCTGGACGTCAGAAAAGTCCAGGTCTTTCTCACACGGCTTCATGGAACACATGACTCAGTCGCCGACTTACCGTCCCGATGGAACGCTGCGAGAGCAATTGCATGCAGCGATGCAACTGCTGGCAGTAACAAAGCAGCTGCAAGACATGCGTTCTTGATCCATTCCGCCTTGCGTGCCAGAACACATGCCGCTATCAGGACATAGTATCTGTAGTTTGGTGAGCACGTCTATGAAGTTGCCTTGGTGCGCCAGAACTGCAATGTGTGAACATACAGTATCCGTGAGCCTGGCCCATACTGCCCAGACACGGGCCAGGCGCAGACAACGTCTATTCCATGAGTAGTTATATTCGTGACGTTGGTGGCATCCGTGCTGATTTTTTGATGGCCTGTCGTCATAAACGCGTTGGCCAAAGACAAAGCAGGCATCGCCAATCCGCCTCCATGCCTAGCCAGGATAGGCTGGATGATTATCGGGGGGCAACAAGGGGTGGTCGCAGCAGAAAACAATTGAGCGTTGACTACGGCAAGATTGGGTGGCCGTGTATAGGTATTAGGTAGTTTTAAGGCGGCGGTCTTCAGTGTTCACGCACGCAACCATGCTGAAGAGCAGAAGCGCCTCATTTTCCGGGCATCGGCTCACTTATTATGAGAATGGCTGTTACTCAGAAATTGCAGGTGATGATGGTACCTCTGTTACCTGTACATACATGTTGACAGAAATGTCGGAAGCTTGTCATAGGGCGCTGCCTCGGTCATGTCAGCGTATGTAGTCCCGTCCCGTGACAGAGCCAGGCAGCGGAATAGAATCTGAGCCACACCGAGGCCTAAAAGGGATTGAGGCTGATGGCAACACAAGATGGCTGGGGCTCGGTGAGGGCGAGGATGACACTGCAAAAGCTCTTGATGTCTGAAGCGCATGGGGTTGTTGATGACTGCCCAGTGCCCAACGTTGAAGACACGAGCGCTAACAAACACGTGGGGAATCACGGTTTGTCTTTGTTTCGTTTCGTTGTTTCTTGAGCTCTCTGACTCCTGACTCCTGAGCTCTCCCATGAAGTCACGGGATCCAGTTCTTCAACGAGTCAGCTTTGAATGACAACAGCAAGCGGGACATGCATGATGCAGCTTTGATCCATGTTGGACCCGTCGTATTGCATGCTCTTTGCTGGGAATGCGGCTCATTCGGTAACCTCGACCCTTGTTCGGCGAGGCCGCGCACGAACTTAGCCATCGCCGTAAACGTGTCCAATCAGGTGCGTGCCAAGAGTCGCGCGGTTCATGCGTTTTTATCTTATTCCAACCCACCGCCACGTTTTGCTCTCGACGACTTCGGACTTCCTATGTTTTTGAGCCACCATCACACCCAGACCCAGTGCGTCTTTGCGCTCAGCTCTTACACGTGAAGCATCTATGCACGAGTCTGCTGTCCGGCCACAGGATTTGTAGGTACTCATTTTGAACCCCGAAATCTACAGAGCCATGGCTGCGCGGTAACTATATGGCTGGTTGATTTTGGTGATAAGATTCCTCTGGAAGATCTTGGGTGTCATCATCACGGGACGTGCAACCTTCTTCATTTGCCATAACCGTCTCCTCCGTCAGCGCAAAGACGATGGACGACATTTCGCTAGACACGGATCAGATTCGGAGCTGGCGATCCATTGTTACTCTCATTGTCTTCATTCTCACCAGTACGTACCGTCGGCAACGGCACGGACCGAGAATACAGCATCTGGCCATCCATTGGAGGCCAACTTGAGGATCTGCTGACCATCATTCATTGCTATAGACATCAATGTCTTGTTCCCCTTTCATATTCCAGTCTATATCCCTCGGAAGTTGTGGAATCTTTTTATCGGCCTGTTGAGTCATCTGCGCATCATAGCACCTAGAAAGAGCCCCTCTGAGGATGATGCCGATGGCGACAACCAAAATGGTAAACTCAAGCCTTGGGTGAGGTTCAATTTTCCTATGAACCTTGTCACAGCGCCACTGATAGCCGACTTATTCCTGCTCGCCATCCTGGCAATCGGTCGGAGGGAAGTCCATGACGGGACCGTTGGCGCAGACAACATTTCCCCTATTGACATCATGGTGTTCTTCATCACACTGGCTTATATTGCGATTTCGATCGATGCATCCGGATTGATTCGGTACTTGGCCTTTCGGATTCTGCAGTGGGGAGGCAAAGTCGGCCATAGACTCTTCTTCCTCCTCTACATGTTCTTCTTCATCGTTGGCAGCTTCATTGGCAACGACCCCATCATCTTGTCTGGAACCGCATTTTTATCATACATGACCAGAGTCTCCAGCAATATTGTGCACCCGCGAGCTTGGATCCATTCACAGTTCGCCATTGCCAACATCGCATCTGCAATTCTCGTTTCCTCCAACCCAACTAACTTAGTGCTTGCTGGGGCATTTCAAATCCGCTTCATCAACTATACGGCAAACATGATCGTCCCAGTGGTAGTCACGGCGGTGGTGCTGTTTCCATTCTTACTGTACATCGTCTTCGCCAACGAGTCTCTGATACCGTCCTCGATCAAGATGCATGAGCTGCCACCAGAAGTTCGTGCCAAGAAACCGGTGAATCCCAACATCCCTCATGCACGTGGCCAGTTGGAGGAAGAAGCAAACCTCGGCACCGAAGGTGATGAGCAGGGGCAACTGCTATCTTTGGAAGAAATAATGAACCCTTTCTTGGACAAAGGTGGCGCGGCATTCGGAGGGATCATAATGGCAGCGACTCTCATCACCGTTCTCGTCATCAACGCTGTCAGTACCGGTACTGAGCCGCATCCTGTTTTCTGGGTCACACTCCCAGCGGCCTTTGTCATGTTCTGCTGGGATCTTGGCTTCGGGTGGTATCACCGCGAAGAGACTAGACAAATCGCTCGGAGAGGCCGATTGGAGATCGAGAATGCTCGAGCCGAGAAGGCTATGCGTGAAGAGGAGCAAAAGCAGATACCGACCGTGCATGTTAGTTCTGGTGACGGCACAAGTTTTGAGCTCAAGGACCGGTCTCGTGTGAAGTCTGCATCCGGCTCGCAAGGCCATCATGGTTCCATGCCACCTCCTCCCACTATCCTGGTGTCAGAGAACACTGATGGAACTGCAATTCTTAGCAGCTCATCGAGCGAGTCCGCAAAATCGCATCGGGCCATGGACGGCGCAAGATGCGAGGCTTCTGGGGAGGAGAAGGCCGTCACTGTTGCACAATCAGACGCACAAGACGGGGACGTCTCTGCGTCTCCAACCCCAGACAAGCCGGTCAAGTCGACTTGTCAGGCTGTCGATGACGCTGAGCTGCTGGCCTTTCAGCCCCACGATGGCCGCACAACCCTGGAATCTCTCTCCAAAGATTGCTTTCGCTGGTGTCAAGAGACATTCCCTACTGCCGCAGCAGTGGTTTTGCATCTGCCTTTTGCTCTAGTGCCCTTTGCATTCACCATGTTCATCCTCGTGCAGGCCTTGGCCACCAAAGGTTGGATTCCCGTCTTTGCGTACGGATGGGACCATTGGGTGAGAAAGACAGGGACCATTGGCGCGATTGGCGGTATGGGGTTTCTTTCGACCGTGCTCTGCAATGTAAGTTTGATGACCGACCCTCTCACTCTCTCACCCCCAACTCGGCCAAGTGTGCCTGTTTTTCTGACATGTCACAGTTTGCGGGAACCAACATCGGTACCACGATCCTCCTCTCCCGAGTCATACAAACGTGGCAAGCCATTAACACGCAAAACCAGACCGACATCAGCGACCGCACATTCTGGGCGACGGTGTACAGCATGGCGATTGGTGTCAATTATGGCGCTTTCAGTGTGGCGTTTAGCGCTTCGTTGGCCGGACTTCTCTGGCAAGATATCTTGTCTCGCAAACATATCCACGTTCAGGGCCTGGAATTCGCTCGAGTCAACTTGCCCATTATCGCAATCTCCATGATTGTCGGTTCTGCTGTTCTTACAGGCCAGGTATATATTATGCGGAGTGATAAGCCATATAATCACAGCTGAGTAGGTGATCTTGTTGCGCAATTGTGCGTCGATTATAATGTATTTATCTAGAAGGCGATCGAAAAGTGTATAAAGCTTGTGCATTGCTCGGCGTGATGGGAAGATGTTTGTATTACATGTTGGGGATGTGTTCATGTGTTGCAACGGGTCAACACGCATGTGAGGTAAATAGATCTTCTTGGAAAGTTTGAAGTTTTTGGTCATGTTGCGTCCGCCTCGGTGCCTCAAGTTCGTCAATGATTATTCGGCTTTTGTCGGATGAAAACGCGTTGTTCACTCCTTCAGATGTACAAATCTTGCACTCATCCCCGGAAGTCTGATTTACGTTCCCGTACTTCCTCACTTGCAACAGTGTCTAGGTCCTTTCAAGTTGAATAAGAAGGTTCCTTGTATAAGTTTGTGAACCAATGAATGCTGAAAGGCTGCATCCACACCCATGGGAAACCTTAACGTCCCCCCCAAGAACAATTCCATGTCGGGGGACGTTAAGGTTTCCCCTTGCCTAATGAGGGTAATAGATTGGGCGCTGTCAGCCTGTCGCTGGTGGCTAATGTGGTCCGCAACTGTCGACGGTTGGCGGCGGTTTTTGAGTCGTGACTCGTCACAAATCCTTCTTTGCGATGATGTCACGCCTCAAATTTTGATCATTTTCTGCCTTTTTTGATAATTTGATCAATATCACTGACCGGTCCCAGAAGACAACCCATTTTTCGGCTTCGTCCAGAAGTTAGAACAGTACGAGCGGGTCTAAGGTTGGGCCGTACAGTACCTATTACTATTTGCAAACTAAAGAATGTCCGGAATGCTATTGGTCTGTCTGTCACTGTAACATCGTGGCGCTCCGCCGCACCCGCACCACACTCTCGGGTCGGGGTTGCCACTGTCAAATATGTACCTACACATATGTCTCGGTCGGGATATACGCGCTTTGCACAACATGAATATATAGGTATCACGAGGGCATGGCGTTCGCTCCTTAGCCTATCGTTAGCCCTAATGACGCCCTCTGTCTAGACGCTCGGATGAGAGCACATCCGGCTCCATGATAACAATGACTCTGATGGGAACGATGAAGGAATGACAACAAGGCCAGCGATGAGGCGCCACTGCAGGCTTTTGGCCTTCCGCCTTCCCCAATGGTCCAAGCCTCAAAGGGGCGAGTCTCTTTTATTGCTGGTCAGTCGATTGTGGGTATTGAGCGGGCCATTTCCGTTTATTAGCTCGTTCAAGGGGCCGTTGACAAAGCGAACATGAACAACGGGAGCCTACTCTTCTCCATACTTGTTACAACTTCTTCCCTCTTGATATGCAAAGCAATGTCTCCGAGAATTTCTCAATTCTCCAGATGAGAAGACAGGGTGGCATTGCTTGAAACGGAGTTGGCCAAGCCAGGCCCTACAATACGCCAAGGAGGACTGCATCCGCTCAAGTTGTGTTGGCAGCACTGAGTAGAGACACCACGAACTATACAGTCAATGAGCAAAGTAGGTGAACGGATCTCGCTGCATATTCACTGTACGGCGACTCTCGATTCCATCAGCACAGGCAGGACACACAGGAGCAAGTGATAACATGTCCACGCATCACGAGAGTGACAGGCCAGACCGTCCAAGCTCTATAGACACTGAATCCGTCTCCAGACATGAGTATTTTGGTGGGAAGACACCTGTTCTATCTGGATCAGGAAATCTATCTCTTGACGATGTAGCCGCGGTCCATGTTAGCATGCGAGATCTATCCGTGTCGATCAACACCGCGCCATCCTGGCTCGAGCCAGCCACGTATCTCGATCTACTTGCCGCACGGTTCAAAACAACACCCTGCGTCAAGAACCTGCTGCATTCTGTCTCAGCGGACCTCAAGCCCGGGACCGTAACAGCAATCATTGGCGGTAGCGGCTCCGGCAAGACGACCTTACTAAACACTCTTGCCGAGCGCATCACAAGTTCGCGGCTCAGCCAAAAGGGCACCGTCACTTTCAACGGTCGAGCTGGGGTTCACAGTATCCGGCATTCTTATGTAATGCAGCAAGATGTTCTTTTGCCAACCCTGACGGTCCGTGAGACGCTGCAGTACTCAGCCGCTCTGAGACTTCCGTCATCGACACCACAGGAGACGCGGGATCGAGTGGTCGAAGAAGTGATTCTCGAGCTGGGATTGAAGGAATGTGCAGACACGAGGATCGGAAACACGCAGCACAGAGGCTGCTCTGGAGGAGAAAAGAGACGGGTCAGCATTGGCGTACAGCTACTCGCCAACCCGTCTGTCTTGTTTCTAGACGAGCCGACAACGGGGCTTGACGCTACGAGTGCGTTTCAGCTTGTACGTACTCTCAAATCTCTTGCGCAAAAGGGACGCACCATCATCACAACAATCCACCAGCCGCGGTCTGAGATCTGGGATCTGTTCGACAATCTGATTGTCTTGTCCAGGGGTGGCCCCGTCTATTCAGGCTCCATCACAGATTGTCTTCCCTGGTTTACAGCCTGTGGGTTCTCGCTACCGCCGTTCGTCAACCCTGCCGAGTTCATCATCGATGTGGCAGCCGTGGATAACCGGACGCCCGAACTGGAGAAAGAGACTATGACGAGAGTGAATATTCTGAAGGCGTCTTGGGAGGACGAGAGCATCAGGCGTTACCCACCTCTGACTGATGCTGTCGGTAGCGAAGACCGGGGACAAAAGCAACCGGCACAGACTCACGCCGGGTTTCTTCGTCAGTTGCACGTTCTCACCGGTCGTACCCTCAAAGCAACGTATCGTGATCCCCTCGGGATGACGGCATCTATTATTGAGGCCGTTGTTATGGGCATCGTTACAGGCTACATCTTCTTCGACCTAGGCCGCGATCAAGCTGGGATCCGATCCAGAGAGGGGGGCTTGTATTCCGTCGCTAGTCTCCAGGGGTACTTGGTTCTTTTGTTCGAGATCTATCGCATGACCACTGACATTCCAACTTTCGACCGAGAGTCCTCCGACAACTGCGTCAATCCCCTGCCTTTTGTTCTCTCGCGACGACTGGCCCGCCTACCAACAGAAGATTTGCCGGTGCCCTTCCTCTTTGCAGTCTTAGTGTATTTCATGGCTGGATTTGAGCGAACTGCTACCAAATTCTTCATCTTTTTCGCTATCACCCTTGTCAACCACTATGTCGCGGTGACCTGTGCCATGACTTGTGTGGTTGCTGTGCGACACTTTGCGGGCGCCAGTTTGATTGCGAATTTGGCCTTCACCATACAGAGTGTTGCCTGTGGAATGTTTATCCAAATCGACACAATCCCAGTGTACGTACGATGGCTCAGATGGACCGCCTATAATGTAAATCATCCCATCCCCGAAGCATTCAAACCTCCTCTTTTTGTGTCTTTTGCTATTCTTTCTTCATAGCGCTGCCATCTCGAGACTAACACTTTTCGAACAAGTTTTACGCCTTTAGCGCGTATGCAGGCAACGAATTCCAAGGCAACTTTTACGACTGCCCGCTTGAAGGAGGCCGCTCAAATCCATCCTGCAAACAGTATAGCGGTGATTATGTCATGGAGTCGCTTGGATTCCCTAGAAATTGGGTTACTCGACCAATCGTGGTCCTTGCATCATACGTTGTCCTCTTTATGAGCCTATCAGTAGTAGGATTGCATCTCGTGAAAGTCGAAATGACCATTGCTCGATCCCGCACATCTGACACAGACCTGTCGGCTGGCAAAGAAAAACTGATGGCGCAATCCGTTCCCGAATTCCGAGCTATCGATGTCGGCCTTGATAACTTCGCTCTTGGTCTCGAAAAGAGAAACGCGTGGGGCAAGAAGATGCCAGAAAAGACCATACTGCATCCACTGACGACGACCTTTCCGGCAGGCGTGCTGAACGTCATCTTGGGTCCTTCAGGGAGTGGGAAGACATCGCTCTTGAACGCCATGGCGTTGCGGCTGCGAGGCTCTTTCGGCACCAAATACAAGCCATCCGGGAAACTGACCTTTAACGGAGCATCACCCTCCGATTCCGTCATTCGCTCCGTGTGTTCATATGTTTGCCAAGACGACGATGCTTTGCTGCCCTCGCTGACTGTGCGAGAAACCCTGCATTTTGCCGCTGGGCTCCGCCTCCCTTCTTTCATGAGTACCGCCGAGAAGACGAAACGGGCGGAGAACGTCCTGATGAGGATGGGTTTGAAGGACTGCGCAAACAACATGATAGGAAGTGACTTGATTAAGGGCATCTCGGGGGGCGAGAAGCGGCGTGTCTCCATCGGGATCCAGGTTCTCACCGATCCTCGTGTCTTGCTGCTGGACGAGCCCACGTCGGGCTTAGATGCCTTCACCGCTAGCTCCATCATGGAAGTGCTCGAGGGTCTGGCCAACGAAGGACGGACCGTAATTCTGACGATCCATCAAGCGCGGTCGGATCTGTTTAAGCATTTTGGGAATGTCTTGCTGCTTGCAAGGGGAGGCCATCCCGTCTATGCTGCATCCGCGAACCGCATGCTCGGCTATTTTGGTCAACGCGGCTACGAATGCCCTACGCATACGAATCCAGCCGACTTTGCACTCGACATGATCACAATTGATTTGCAGCAAGTAGGCCGCGAGGCACAGAGCTGCACCAGAGTTGAACAGCTCATCGAGGACTGGTGTAAAGGCGGAGAAGACGACGCGCACAAGGTAGTCGTGGAGCGACTATCCGGCATACAAGAAGCGGACGAGCAGAGTGAGAAGCCGCTTCAGACGCGCACCAGACAAGATGAATCGACGGGTCGCAAACATTCAGGCACACCCTCACCCGAACAGCAAGAACATCTTGCTGCACCAAGACGCACATTCAACAAAGCCAAGCTCTCTACTCCAGCCGAAGTCGGCGCCCTCGTCCGCAAACGAACCCCCCTCCTCACAGCGTTACCTCTACTGCTCCAACGCGCCGTGATCAACACCCGCCGCCAACCGCAACTGATTCTCGCGCGCACCATGCAAGTGGCCGGCCTCGCCATCATCTTCGCCCTCTTCTTCTCCCCGGTCGGAAACGACTACTTCGCAATCCAGACCCGCATGGGCTTCGTGCAGGAAGTCGGCGCGTTCTACTTTGTCGGCATGCTGCAAAACGTGGCGGTATACCCCCCTGAGAGAGACGTCTTCCTGCGAGAGCACGACGATGGTGTCTACGGTGTAGACGCCTTTCTCGCGTCATACACCCTCATCGAGGTACCCTTTGAGATACTCAGCTGTCTCCTCTACGGTGTGTTGGCGACCTATGCGGTTGGCCTCCCCCACACGGCGCCGATGCTGTTTGTCAACATATTCGCCTGCTTCGGAGTGGTGTCCTGCGGGGAAAGCCTAGGCATCATCTTTAATACCCTGATTGGGCATACGGGCTTCGCGGTCAATATCATGGGTATTCTGCTCTCGGTTGCGAATTCTATAGCGGGGGTGCTGTCGATTGATATGCCGAATTTGTTCAAGGCGATGAATTATCTGTCGCCGATTCGGTATGCGATACGGGCTATGGCGCCGTATTCGTTGCGTGGGGTGCGGTTTACGTGTACGGATGTGCAGAGGTTGTCGGATGGGCATTGTCCTATTGAGACGGGGGGGCAGGTGCTGGATTTGTATGATTTGAATGTTGATCCGGTGGTGAATGTGGCGTGTATGGCGGCGTGTGTTGTGGTGTATAGGGCGATGGCATGGTTGCTGCTGCGGATGGTGAGGGCGCGGTGGATGGATAAATCGATAAATAGATGAGGCAAGCGTTGGGCTTGTGGTTGTATGTACCTAGGTGAGGTACAGTGGCCCACTGATTTCAGATGCTCTACAGAAGTACCCAGGTACGAATACAGTTTAGCGGCTTGGATGGCCCGTGTGGACCGGTACGTGAGGGTTGACCCATACTCCGTATATGGAATAATTGGTCATGTACCTCTCCGCGCGATTCTTGAGCAGCAGCGGTACAGGGCCTGAATCTCTCGCTCGTGGAGCAAAGCGGTATGTACATACCAGCTTGCATTGATGATTGTGCTCTCTGCAATACTGCCAATTGGCTCCTCACATGAACTCGAGCAATTCTCGACAGGGTCGAATCGTCATGGGACATCGAGCGCGACGTGGCCCCTACGCCGGTTCCAGGCGGGTGGCATCCTGTTGCCTGACTGCATCCGGTTGGAGATTTTCCATCTTCTCATGGCGCTGGGTACCTACCGTCTTAAGCAACGGCTGCGGTGCTCGGCCGCTAATCTCACATCTGATGATCTGAATGATCTGAGATGTGCCAAGGCGAGTGTACAAGATCAGCGGGAGTGGCAACACAGCTATAACATGGCTGCCTATGCTTGCCGCGTGCGGAGATTGCAGCATTGTCCCTTCCGCCAGCTTCCAGTGTCCACGGTAATAAAAACGAGGCTTTTTATTAATACACACTACCTGTACATCGCCGCATGGCCCGGCATCACTCTAACGTAGGTGGACACGCACATTAGACCTTGCGGCCAGATGAGCTTGCTCGCCATCTGCCTCGTGCGTGTCCGATTTTGACCATTTCATTTTTTTACCCTCCTCTCCACTCCAGCCTACTCTCCTATTCCCTCCAGTCCATAACGTGTAATTTTTATCTGACACCGTGATCGTCTACTGCTTCAGCTTTTACCGAAAGGTGTGGTGGACTTGATCGAAGTTCTCTTCACGGCAGCAGATACACGTCAACCCGAGGTGGTGGCGTGACTCCCAGTGGCGCTCGGAGAGTACAATGCAGATGCAGAGCTCTGCTACACATGTACCTGTCGCCTGCCAACAGAAAATAGAGGAGAGGACGGTGGATGCAACAGGGCAGCAAAGGTCCTCACGAGACCTCAACTGCACACAAAGACGACGATCGACGGCAAAGACTCAAAAGACAGCAGTCCTCCCTGGACTACTACAAGACCTGACAACTAGAACTGAAGAACTAAACTCGCATAACCTGACTACCTAAAACTGAGCAAGAGGGTGAACAGTCTTATATGGCCAAAGCCTCTCGTGCGATGCCGGACAATCTCGTCAAGGGAGAACACACGTCTGGTTGGTCCAACGCAGGGCCTGGTGACCCACAGAACTCTGGCAACCATCTAGGTAGAACCTTCTGGCCCACCGGATCGCATACCAACCAAGAAGAGACGCTGACGTCCGACAACCAATATGCAACCCGACTAAACACCAACCTTAACTCTCCACCCTCACGTTCCCGGATTCCGGGGGTGCGGGGATTGTGGGGAGACCGCCAGTCTTATTGGGGTAAATGGGATCAAGATTGGAAATGAGGTGAAAATGATGGGGTGTACCTGTCATTCATTGCACGATACATACCTACCTGGGCTGGTCAAAGACTCAAAGGACATGGAGGAGGTAGGTAATCGTGTGGGGTACGGACCGTTTCCCCGGTGTAATACATGTACACAGGCTGCATTTTACAAGGGTCTCTTCGTTAATGCTGCACACGATTGACTCGGTTATTGTCTTCTATTTCTGGCTCCGTGTCCCATGTGTCTCTGACTACTTGAAGTCGGCAATTCCCCTTCCAGTGCTGCCCCGAGAGCGTCTTTATCCCTCGCTCTACAGGAAACCTGTTTTAGCAAACATCACATCGATATCCTGGCAGTCTTAACGACAAGTCGTTGACAAGCGGCCATGGCGAACATCCAGTAAGTATACCTGAGGTCAGCCTGAACTTCACAATAAAACAGAGATAAACTTACTCACATGAACCCCAGTAGTGACTCCAAAGTGAATCACGATGAGCACTTGGTGGAGAAAGGTGCCTCGGAGACTGACTTAAACAACAACCTCCAAGCCAAGTAAGTCCTTGAATGCAGCCCATTTGTCCGCATATTGGAGTATGCCATGTCACAGCCCATGTACACAGTACATAGTCTAACTCGAGACTCCGATCCCACAGAATTCGTAACCCCCTGGAAGGTATCTCCCGAGACCAGCTCATGCAAGATGTCGAGTCCTTTGCTCAGCAGCGAGGACTCCAGGGCCAAACAGCGATTCTCAGAAAGGGTGCTCTCGTCGCGCAGGATCCCAGCAACATCCATGGAATAGACGGCCCCGAGAAGCTTACCGCTAGGGAACTCGAAGTGCTAAATGAGGAGATTACTCACAAATGGCGAATGCCTCTGCGACTGTTCCTGACTATCTTTACTTGCTCCATCGGTGCTGCTGTACAGGGCTGGGATCAGACAGGCAGTAATGGGGCCAATATTTTCTTTCCGGCGTATTATGGAATTGGTGGAAGCTCGACTCATGACGAGATCATTGTTGGTCTTATCAACGCTGGTCCTTATATCGGATCTGCGTAAGTTATCTCGTCGCGTCTTCCACCTACTTCCCATGTCGTTTTCCTTGCAATTCTTCTGCTGACCTGCTCCTAGTCTCATTGGTTGCTGGTTGTCTGATCCGCTGAATAATTACTTCGGACGTCGAGGCACCATATTCTTCTCTGCTCATTTCTGTATCTGGCCCGTCATTGGATCAGCTCTGTGCCATACCTGGGAGCAGCAGCTCGCGTGCCGCATTCTGATGGGTATCGGTATGGGCGCAAAAGCATCGACTGTGCCGATATATGCTGCTGAGAACGCACCTGCGTCTATACGCGGTGCTCTAGTCATGTCATGGCGTAAGTTTGCTTGAACACGTATTGCGATTTGCCAGAAATTCAGAGACTGACTTGTGTTTGTAGAAATGTGGACTGCTTTCGGAATCATGTTGGGCACTGCCATCAACCTTGCCGTGTTCAAGCTGGCCGGCCCATTGAATTGGAGACTCATGCTTGGTATGTAATTTGTCAACTGCCATGCCATGCTCTTTCGCTTCCTTTCCTCCGCCGACATATTGGTTGAAAATAAATACAGGCGCTCCTTTTATCCCTGCTTTTCCTTTGGTGTGTCTTATCTATCTGTGCCCCGAATCGCCCCGATGGTATATGAAGAAGGGAAGGTACCAGGAAGCGTGGAAATCCCTGATTATTCTCCGCCGAGACCCAATTCAGGCTGCTCGTGACCTCTACTACATCAGCGCACAGCTCGAGATTGAGCAAGCACTCATCGGACACACCAATTGCGTGTCACGGTTCACCCAGCTCTTCACCATTCCTCGTATCCGACGTGCCAATCTGGCTGCCTTTACTGTCATGATTGCCCAGCAGATGTGTGGTATGTTGTGACTGAATGGCTGATTTCCTGCTGGGAGGATGAAGCCGCGCGGGGGATGAATATGGCTAACTTTTGGCAGGCATCAACATCATTGCGTTCTACTCGACCACCATTTTCGAGCAGGCCTTTAAGCAAGATCCCAACAAGCAGTTCAAGGCCATGATCGGATCTTTCGGTTTCGGACTGGTGAATTGGCTATTTGCATTCCCTGCCTTTTTCACGATTGATTCGGTAAGCAGACATGAGGACTCACGTACTGCTAAGACGAGATTGACATTTGACATAAGGAGATCGCTAATCTTTCCACTATAGTTTGGTCGACGAAGCTTGCTCTTGTTCACGTTTCCACAAATGGTTCGTTGCAAACTCCTCATATGAGTGCATAGTCAGTGCGGTGACCGTGAACATGATCAACTAACATTCAGTCTAGTTTTGGACCCTGCTTGCTGCAGGTCTTTGTACTCTAATCGATGATGAAGGCTCCATGGCAGAAGCCAGAACTGGCTTGGTCTGTCTGTTTGTCTTTCTCTTTGGCGGTCAGTTCATCTTTTGACTTGTCCTCCCTATTTGTCTTTGGCAGGATCTGATATTCGTATTTGTGCAGCCTTTTACTCGCCTGGTGAAGGTCCCGTGCCTTTCACCTACAGTGCGGAAGTCTACCCGTTGTCTCATCGCGAGACTGGTATGGGCTTCGCAGTCGCCACCTGTCTTTTCTGGGTAAGCAGCTCTCGTTCTCTCCCTCTTTTTGCGCGTGTCTTTGACGTGTGCGTCTGGCTGTCTGACTGTCTTTCGCTCTCTTTTATTCTGTTCACTTCGTTCCCGACCTAACATCTGATCGCGCATATAGGCCGCCGTCCTCGGAATCACGTTCCCCTTCCTGCTCGAACGTCTCGACACCATCGGAGCGTTTTCCTTATACGCAGGCTTCAACGTCATTGCCTTCGTCATGATCTTCTTCTGGGTCCCGGAAACCATGAAACGCACGTTGGAAGAGCTTGACTGGGTATTTGGCGTGCCGACGCGAAAGTTTGCCAAATATCAGCTGACTGTTACGCTTCCGTGGTGGTTCAAGAGATATGTCTTCTTCCAGCGCCACGCCACCAGAGAGTCTTTGTATGAGTTTGAGAAGGTGGCTATGGCTGGCGACAAGAGGCCTGCTGTCAACTCGCACAGGATGCACTCTGACTGAAGGGGGGGGGGCTAAAGGTTTGGAACTCTTGAAGGTCCCGTGCTCTGCGTTAACGTTGAGTTTGTTTTTGGATACAACATCTGTGAGCGAGCTACAACAGGCAGCAATTGTTACCAGTTTATGGTGCCTAATACCCCGCTGCTGCCTCAGTTACAGTCGTGAGTTCAACTTTGACGGTTTGAACCAAATTTCATCAAGAAGTAACAAGCTCAACAGCCGCGACTAGTCGACCTCGTTTATGAGCGCCAAGTCGTCGCAGTAATCCATCTGTGATTCCTAGGGGGTAGCGTTAGATGGAAAGTAGGTTAGGCACCTAGGTACCTACCTTGTGTACACCAGTACAACAGAATCAAGAATCCGATAAGGATCCGATAAGACGCCAAACGCGAGATGCGGGACCCCTCTTGCATGAGCTACCTAGGTACCTAAACCCTATGTATCATTGTATGTGACATAGGTACCTAAGGTACCTAGGTAGCAAGAGGGTGTTGTCGGGCAGCACAGTGGACAGGTTCCCGACTCGCGAGTCGCGAGACAGGAGGGCGGCGGCTAATAAAGGAAGGGAGTTTTGACATTTGTCTGTGTCATGTGTCGTGACTTTGAGACGGTGGTGGAAGCCTGAAGGTGCTGTGTTGTGTGTGTGTGTGTACAGTGTGACAGCACTGCAGGTGTATTGATCTTATGTATCATGATTTTGGTTTCAATTGATTCAGTATGTACTTGCCATTGTGTTGCACAAAAGAATGGGCGCGCTTTGTATACCCCTATATACCCTGCGATACATTGAGGTTCCCTTTTGTTTTTCATCGCAATGTGCATGACTCTTTCGCTTATGTCTTGTTTCTCGCCACAGTTCTATTTACTTTTTCGGGATATGAATCATGTGATGAAGACGACTTGTGTCTGGTGACAGAAAGTGCATAGTCATTGATGTGGGGTGTGTATGTATTGAAACTTGGACATCAATCTGAGGACACTCTCTTTCCCTTCTTCCTTCCCTTTTTGGCATCATAATCCATTCAACAGCAGTTTTGCCCAAAGACGACACCACGTGTTGCTGCTGCCAATGCAATGTCGTCATCCACGCGACGCGACCCGGGGCCGGAGTATTGATCGAAAAGGCAGGCGATGTGGGACAATAGCTCAACGTAAAACAAGGGGGAGAAAAGGAAAGTGACACAAAGTGTCACTTTATTCGCTTACAACTATCGCACCAGCTTTGTTTCTCCCTCACTACTCCAGTCTCCAACCCCATCTTCTCTTTCTCTCTCATGCAAACCACAGCTGTGCTCCTTCTCTGTACATAGCAAACCAGACCTTTGCATTTCCTGCGGCACGCTGTGAGTTGTGCCTATCTTCATTCTTCAACGCCTTGGTTGCTAAGCTGAACAGGGCGAGACTTGTGCTTGTGCCCGAACAAGTTGACTAAAGTGGACGACGAAACTCAGCATCGCTGCGAAGATTACTGGTTTTCTAAACGTTTGCTGCCGAACGTGCGAGTGAGTACTTCAATCATACATTCATGAGCCAAACGTACAGCAAGCTCATCACACTGACGTGTGTTTCTAGATTCTCTTACTCCCCAAGAAAAGTTTCTTTCAAGAAGATGTGCCACTGGGTGAGGATTGTGTGTCAGACATGCGCTGTCCATATTGCCGACACGTGCGACCTCCCCTGTACTGATGGTCGTAAACACGCCATTGGTGAGGCCGGAGCAACGATAGACCTTATCATCAGTACATGTCCACGCTGTTTCTAGCACGGCCTTGACGCTCCCTAGAGGTGTATCATGTTACACATATGAGGTCCGTCGAAGAAGTCGAGGGGTTCCCATGAGCAGAGGCGAGGCGCTTGGGGTGGAAGACGGAGGAGGCAGGAGGCAGGCCTCTGACCAGTAGAGTAGCCGTCTACTAGGTATGCAGGAATATCGTCTCCAGGCACAAATCTATGTGCTTAAAGGATGGAGACGGGGGTATAAAGTAGGACGAAAGCAAATAAAGCAAATGCTAAAAGCAAAGACCCCTGAAAGCACCTCCATTAAGCATAACGATAGCCAGCCTTGCTACCACTAGCCGTACTTGCTAATCGCGTCCAAGTACTCCGTAGGTTTGGCCCGATTCGGTCAGGGTGTGCTTATTCTCGTCGATGGCTGTGCACAGCGCACAATTCTCATTCAGATCCGGGTACGCGTAGGCGGCGACGCGGGTCTCGGCCTCGAAATAGTCCACCATGTCTCGAATCAGGCGGTTGACGTAGGCCTGGTCCTCGCACGGCGAACCGGTAAACTCGACGAATCTTGCCGGGTCGTGGCGGCAGCCGAACTCAGTGACCCAGATGACTTTGACGTACCAAAAAAAGTAACGATCGATGTGGTGCTTGACGGCGTCGAGATTAGGCTCGTAGATATGGATGGCGGTAAAGGCCCAGTCCCACTCCAGTTTCATGTGTCGGAACTCATTTAGCCACCGGTCATCAGATGAGGCAATCACCGCAGGAGTGCCCAGCTCGGTTCCCTTTTTGCCCAGCTCGGCGAGATGATGCTTCCAAAGCTTAGCGGCAGTCTGAGGCGTGATAACATAGGGCAACAAGGAGGTGTTGCGATCCGGCCGGTGCATGCCGAGGGCGAAGAGAGGCGTCGGGCCTATGCGAGACTTCCAGTCCTCGAGCCACTGCGCGTCCTGAGCGTCGCTGCTGCCCGATCCGTACAACATGGGAATCGCGAGGGGGCCTTCCATTCCGGTTGAGCCGTCGTTGCCTGGGGGATTGGGCGACTTGTCATACCACCAGCCGACATGGTCCTTGAAATAGGGATATGACAGGACGCCTGCTGCGCCAGCTTTTCTGCCATTTGGCGTCACGTCCTTGCTCAGGGCAGGAGGCATCGCTGGTCTTCGCCAGTGCGCCCTGCTGAGGGCCAGGAAGCTGGCCCAGACGAGCACGACAAACAGGCGGCGAAACAACTTCATATGTCGTTGTTCTTGTGGTCTTGCTTCGTGGTCGTCGTGGAGCCGGGATTGGCCCAGGGGTATGTCAATTTCCAAAATTGGTACCTGCGTGCTGGGAACCGGACAGGGAAACAAAGTCCCGCGGCAGCAGAGATGACATTATAAGCCATCTACAGGAAAATTTTTCCACGTGGACACTCCTGTCTCTTCGCCACGAAAGCCATTTCATCGCTCTGCCCTGACCATAATTTCAAGGGTGCCGATCCGGGCAAACTGTGAGGCGATCAACAAACCTAGACAGAATGTGTCATCTTAGATCTAGGAAGGGGTGAGCAAGCACTACCTTAGGTACTTATGCACTATGAAAGGTGCCTAGGTACACTTCGCCGTCTACTTTTTAGTGCCGGCGCCGGGCCATTTTGTCCAAAGCGGAATTTCGGCCGGCTCGGCGAGGTGGACGTGGAGTCTTGGACACGGCGACACGCGCGCGCAGGATGGAGTTCCCAGCGGAAACATGGGAAAATATTCAGACAAGTGTGTAACCAAAATGGAATTGTTTCAACCATGGGCGCAAAAGTCTGGAAGCTCAGACAGGACTAAAATTGTGTAAAGCAGAACACTGATGAGGCCACGTTGTAGAGATACGTTAGGTAGGTAGTGGTGGCTATAAGAGCGGCATATGTCACCACGAGATTTTTTTTGCTCTTTTCCTCTCTTTCAAAGTTAAGCATCGGAATCTCATTGCCGGCGCCAGGTAGCAACAGCCCCGAGGCCAGTCCATAACAAGGAGTAGACTGTGCGCTTTCTGGGATATTTCGCCGATCTATTGGGACAACACGACATGAACCGTCGCCGCACGTCGCGCGCCAGGCAGCTAGGGAGCTTTTCGAGGGAGTGTCATCACTTCCGCTTTGAATGTTGAAGCCCAGATCCAAGGACAGCGCTCTCTGAAGTTTTACCAGGCGCGCCTCGTCTCTCGGTTCTTGTTTGTATTTCCTGAATTATCGGAATGAAGAATGGCGATAAAGTCCGGAAAGGGCCACGGCGTTGACATTCCTTGTTATGGACGGCCTTGGAGCTGCTTCTACCTAGTGCCGGCCAAGAGGTTATGATTCTTTTAAGGTCGCGAGATTGGTAGCATGTGGTATCGGGAAGAATGGCAACATTTTCTCTGCAGGTGACACAATAGGGCTGGCTTCAGCCTTCACTTAGTACGCTTTTTGGCTGGCTTTTTTAGCCCTATTACTGCCCTTTTCAGGCGCCTTTTGGCTGACTTATATTGCATCGTGGCGTTGCTCTGTTTTGTGTTGACGACACGTCTCCGGCGCTTATTTTGGCAAATGTGCTGCACTAAATATGGCAAGACCATGGTCGTGGAAATATGCGCAGGTTGAGATGAGGTGCTCAATTGGGATACCGCCTTGGGTTTTTGTAAAGAATCGGCATATTGGAGAGTGGATTACAGATACTTACATTAGGTACATGGGCGCTGTACGTTATATTGGTGGGCATAATCTGTCTTGGCACTTTCCAGCGATTCAACTTACGTCCCTGTTGTGCACATTGTATACACTTGACCGCAATAGCGATCGAACCAGGAGTCATGCCGCATCTTCATTCACTCTTTGCAACAGTCTGGAACTAAATTCAGTTGGCCATGTCCTGCCTTTCTACTGCTTCTCCATAGCCTTCTAAGTTCTGATTATGCGATCTCGACGTGCCTTAAACTTGCCAACCCCAATATCCCCCCCATCATAACATCGTCAACTCATAACTAAAGAAACAACCATATTCATAAGAATAATAAGCGCAAAAGACCATCCCAAGCAGATCCCCTGCAAAACCAACTCTCCAGCCAATATATCGATTCATATCCACCCTTCTCTAGTCCTTGCAAAACCACAAACACACCACAGGCTTTCCCCCCGGATTCCCCGTCCGACTCGCATCCCACCCCACATCCTTGATCGTCTTCTTCAACAAATCCTTAGTCCCACCATTCACCTCCAACCCCTTGTACCACTTCCCACCCCCCGCACTCTGAATCTCAAAAACCCGATTTTTCTTCGGATTCGGATTCGTGCACCCAAAGCCCTTGAGGAGCTCCGCCAGCGTCGTATTACAGGGAATATGCGCGGCTTTAAAAGGCAGCCGCGCCGAAGAGGGTAGCTGCCACGGAGGCGTGTTAGTAGAAAAAATGTGTACTTTCGTGTGCTCGGCCGCGAAGAAGAGCGTGTAGCCGGGTTCGCAGCCCACGCCGCCTGTCGAGTTGGTCATCTGGGCGGCGGGCATTGTGGGATCGATCGTTGGCCACGGCTGGGCTTGTCGGGGGAGAGGGTTGCCCATGCCGTTGGGTTGGTACGAAAAGGTCTGCTGCGCGGGATAGCCGGCCGGAGGGGCGGGGGGGAGATTTGATGTTCCTAGGGGAGGCATCCCGTAAGTCATGCTGGCCCATGGGTTGGCCCATGGATTGTAGTGAGGATAAGTAGTATTATTACCACCGATGTTATACCCCGGGCCGCCGGTATGATAGATCTGTGGCTGGCCCTGGCCGGGCATGGGAGCGCCGTAGGGCGTAAAGTTGGGACGCGAGCCGCTGGGGTCGCGGCCCGTGACGGGATTCCAGCCTCCTCCTGACATTTCTTCCTTGTCGTGTGTGGTAGGTGATGGTAGTGGGAGGTAGTTCGAGAGGAAGGGTTCAAATGAGCTTCAGAATTGGGGATGTCGAGTGTGTATCCAGTGGCCTGTATGGGGATCAAATCTTGCCTGCCAATGCCCAGGGATGAATCCTTGAGAAACAAGATCCCAAGTTTCTAGCGAGTGAAAATAAGAGGCGGCGTTGGGAGAAAAAGACTCGAAACTGGAAGACGAGGGAGGATATGGCGCAGAGTAATATCCGTCTGGAACCCAGTCTCGCCTCTCTTGATCTTGATGCTCCTCCGTTTGTTCTTCTCCTATTCGATGTTAGCTGCCGAGGAGCACAATTGGAAATCATGCCATATGCAACACGTGTATCATGGAAGCACACGGGCGGTGGCATATACCACTGCTCAGTGACGACAAGAGGGCAAATTCAAGACCATGATCTGACTCACCCGACCCAAATTCTTCCTCACGACTTCTGTCGTACAACTCGGTAGTGCTCTGACCAGCGTCAAAGTCACTATCGCCAAATTGCGACTCCGAATCAGAGTCTGGCTCCAGTCGAGCAAGAAAGATCTCCGTGCTCCACAAGGGGCGATCGTGGTGGTCAAGAAAGGTGCCGACAATGATCCACGCCCAATGTGTGTTGTCCGCGTAATCAAAATATTGTGTCACGACAAGCTTGGCTGCCGTGCAGGGGAGTACACCGTCGTCCACGTTGATGTTTCTCACTTCGACGGGCACGATCGACATGAGGGTCGAAATGGTAGTGCTTTGGTTTCTCACCGTCTGTAATGTGGTGTTGTGTGTGTGATGCTGATGAAATTTGTGCAAAGAATGTGTGTTCGAAGATATATATATTTTTGGTTCCATTTATACGCAAGCATAACCGCGAGGCTGGCACTGATTAAGTGCAGACGTTGGAGACATGATCCATAACTGCGATATTTGGTTGAAAGGCAAGCGGTTGCGAACCGACGAGCTGAAACGAAGCGTAATGCAGTCTAGTGATGCGGGTAGACTGCCTCCAAAGGCTTGTACCCGAATGACCATCACGGACGGCTGATCAGCCATTGTCTGTGAATCACACATGACGGAACCTCAAGCGGGGCCCCCTCGCGGGGATTTAGTCACTGCTTGCCCACGGCGCTTCTCTTCATGCTTCGTGCTACTTGTCCATGCTGCGTGTTCATGCTGCGCGAAATTGTCTGTCACCAAAGCTGTCGTGGAATGCAGATGAAACCTGCATACTGCATAGTCTTGTAAGCGGCGCTGTCGTGAACCACAGCCGGCCTATGGCGAAAGCAGCATGACCCATGCGATAGATGCGCAAATCACCCAGCCAGAAATAGACAATCCAGAACTTGTTCTTCGCTAAAATACTATCCGGGTCTGGTCACTCACTACATTCAGGCTTCAACAACCGCCGCTGACCAACCCATCATGAGGCATTATCCGAGCAAGTACATGACTGCGTATGCTCACTCGTCGTCGCTCTTCGAAGCTACAACACGCACCATCCCCCCCTTCTTGGATCTGCTAGCCTCACTGTCCTTCCTCTGCTGCTGCTGCCGCTTTCCCGCCTCCGCCACCAGCCCTTTGAGACACACCTCAGCCTGGACAGTAGCACTATACGCCAAGGGCGTCCAGTTCCAGATATTCCGGCAATCGACATCAGCACCCGCCGCGAGCAAGGTGCGAAGCCCCAAAAGATTGCCGTTGCTGCTGGCAAAGTGCAAGGCGGTATTGCCCTCCAGATCAGCCCGGTGGACCGCATCTCGGGGACCACCAGGCACGTACGTCAGGAGGATCTGCAGCGCCGTGTCGTGGCCCCCCATGCTGGCTTCCATGACAGCGTCGCGGCCTCTCCTGTCGCGCCTGAGAATACAGCTCCGGTCATATTCGCACAGCAAGTGGACTACTTCGGAGTGGCCAGCGCCCGCGGCGAGCATCAGGGCGGTTTGGTGGTTCTCGTTCAGCGCGGGGCACGGGTCCTCGTGGCCGGCTTTGAGGAGGCTTTCGCATATGTCTTTGTGGCCTAGCGATGCTGCGAGATGGAGATTCGAGTTGGAGAGGCCCGAGAGAGAGGCATCGGGGTTGTGGAGCAGAGAGGGATGGGAAGCGAGAATTCGCTGCACGAGGAGACGGTCTCCGACGTGGATGGCGCGACGGAGGCGAAGCGAAGGGTCGATCCTGGAAAATGTATTAGCAATGGGGTCTGCAGATGGTTCGTTGTGTCAAAATGCCTACATGGCGGGTCCTGTGTCATGACGTGCGATGTTTGGTCGGCCAAGGGCAGAAGTAAGAAAAGATCAACGAGCTGGGACTCGAGTGACGCGCATCTCAGCTCTGAGCTTGTTGTGACTTGTGACCACTGACGGGACGAGGCCACGTGCACGCTGCAGCGGGTCGACGACTCGACATGACGGCAGAATCCAGATGCACAGCGCTGTGGGCCACTGCATTGCGGCAGTCGCAGTCACGGACTTCACTGCACACTGGGCGATCACCAGCCGCAAGAGTCAATTTACCCTCAACTTACTCTTCAATGAGATACACACGAGACTTTTTTTTCGTTTCATTGAAAAAGCACCTGTTCCAATGGGACACTATTCAAGAATGCTTCAAAGTCCCACGTGTAAGGAATCGAAGAGGGCGGAGGTGGAAAGGGTTGAGAGCAAGACCATGTGTTTCTAGCGCGCCCAAGCATCACGACACTGAAGCGAAATATAGCCCTTACAAGTTCCCCTAAAAGGATAAGTCCCTCCAAAAATACACAGCCCTACCCGTAGAAAGTACAGTACTCCAGAAGACAATAATTGCCAACGCAGTTGCCCAAGAATCGCCACATAATCCAACACACAGCCCAGGGTATCATCACAGCTTCTCCTCCTCCAACCTCCTCTTCCTCCTCAGCAACGCCCTATGCCGTTTGTCATGATATTTCACATCATCCGGATACAGCGGATTCCACACCATATCACATACCTTGCACTCCGCGAACGCCGCCTGAGACGAAATATTCAGCGTCGTCTGCACGGCCATCGGCCGACGCTTTAACGACCGGTCCCGGAGTTTATGCCGGTCGTTGTAGAAGATGCCGTCTCTCGTGTTGTGACTTGGCGACAGCGGGCTCTTGTGTCCTTTGCCTGGAGATGAAGATGCCGGGCTGTCTGCGTCAGCCAATGACGGGCTCGGAGCATCTTCCGATGTTGAATAGTCCGACGTCAACGAGGGGCCTCTGATTCTGAGGAGTCGTGGTTTTCGCGCTCGTCTTGAGCTTGGTGTGGTGATTTTGTTCGGTGGGGGCAACGACTCGGTATCATGGGCTTCTTGGTCTGCGATGTCGAGCTGGGGTTTCGATTTCGCGGGCAGGGGCTTGAAGTACTGCAGGATCGAGGACCGTGAAGCTGCTTCCGTGCTAGGGAGCGGCGACGCGTCCTTCTTCGCGGGTGTCGCAGGTATAACTGCCGGTCTTGTCTTTGGCGTGTGAGTTTCTGACTCAGATCGCATCTTCTTGGATGGGGGTTCGCCGCGAGGTTCCGGTGTCGATGTGCATCTTCGACCGTACGTCCGGAGGGGCCTTTCGCGCTTCCGTGGAAAATTTGCTGGCGACATGCCGGGCTTCGTTCTAGCAAAGAGTCAGACTTGTGATTGTAGACGACTGGAATGGGTAGTGCCAGGGCATACATACATGGCGAACTCGGGGGAGGAGCTGAGCATCGTGGTGGTGCGTCAGAATCTGCACATTACCAGTGAATGGCGAAAAGTATTGTTCACAAAAGCGCTTCGCAAGAAATAGACGATGTTTGGATCACGAACGAGCATGACGTGAATCCTGAGAAAGGAGAAGGCAAAAAGCAAAAAAGGCCCTGATAATGGGACAATCACGGATTCACGTAATATGGGTGGTGGGAAATTGGACGTGTGATTGGCCCCGCGGCGGCTAGACGCGTGAGCGCGACGCGCCGGGCGCTAAGCACTTTACGCGACGTCATTAGTGCACCTGCATCCGTAATAAAGTGGCCCGCAGACGACAACATTCCCTCGTCGTTCTTGCGCAGCATTCACTTCTTCAAAGCCCTATATCGCAGGTCTTCATTCTTTCGAAACATTCACTCTCCTCCTAAGCGCTGCATCTACATCACCTTCTTTTCTAGATAGCCCAGGCGACACAGTCGTTCCCCCATCGTCCTTCTCATCCAACCCTACCACCCATGTCTTGACCACGTGCTTCACCTCCTTCGTCGCATTCTGCTTCTGTTTCCCCTGCTCCATTCTCCACATATAGCCCGAGTACACAGCAACTTCAGCAATCGCAACGACGATGCTCCCTCCCAGGGTGAGCAGGATCCTCGCGGCCACGCTCCACCACCTCGACGTGACCCACAGCGTTCCGGCCACGCCCAGGATGCTGACCATGAAGTTGATGATGAGCATGACCTGGCGATGGACATCCTGGAGGGTAACGTCGTCGTCGCCCAAATCGGCGGCGTGGACTGGGCGGTTGACTTGGGAGAAGGCTTGGGCGGACGTGGGGAAGCGGTCGTTGAAGGTTTCGACTTTGGGCGGTGGATTGACCATGCGGTCGTAGGCTCGTTGGGCTTCTTCGCGGCGCAGCCGGGCCATGAGAGCCTTGTATTCGTCGGACTGGTCACAGGGTATATTGCGATTAGTACGGGTTAGAACCAGGCGCAGTCGGCGGTGATAGGAGATGCTCTCACCGGTTCTGGTTTGGGAGGTGGTGGTGGCGAGTAGACTTGCGAGCCGCGTAGCAGCTGCTCCAGACTGGGTCGTGTTTGATGGTCGTCGTTCAGCGATTTCCACAGGTCGAGGACTTGTCCGTGAGAGATGGGTTTCCCGACAGCAGGGTCCTTCAGCGACGGTTCATTGACCTCCTGAGGAGCGCCCTCTGTAAGAAGCGATGCCTGTGCAGTGCGCGACACGTCGACCATCTGCAGGCGGTGCACCATGGCCGACGTCATTGTGAGGAGCACCATAGAGAGCGGGCAGTTGGTTTGTCGCTCAGAATTCGAGACGCAATAAAGAGCAGAAATTGTGCAGTGTCGCGACGGACGCGGTGATGTCGACAAATGGTGGCCGGGAAAAATGATGGCCGGGAAGTTGGAACTGATGGTTTCGACATACCTATGAGCGCAGCATCTGCACGGGCGGGACCGCACGAAGCACATAGCCAATCAGGCAACGAGCAGCCAGGAACCCAAGACGCCAAACTTCAAAGATCCAAAGTGACCCGTTCGGGACGGACGGGAAGCCGCTCTGGCTGGTCAACCGTCAACGAGACAAAAAGGCGCCCCCAGCAAAAAAGACGGATTTCGTCACGACTCGTTCTTCCGCACGCAGTCTCAAGTTTATCCTTGCGCCAACCACCCGCGCCGACCTGCACATCTCAATTGGCGGTCCATTTCCTAATTCGCCGTCTCTGACCTCGTCGGCTATCTATAACAGTCTCTTCTTCGGTGACCGCCAGAGCTTGCACAATCCCAAGACGACAGCAACTGCGACTCCCCAACATGCAGCTCCGGCCGAGAGCCACGGTGTTTCGGGATGCCGTAGTTCCAAGAATCACAGCGCCGAGCTGCTCTCTCCACCGCTATCCCACAGCCAGTCTCTACCATCTCAAGACTCGGACATCGAGGATACATACAAGCCATAGAAGGAATTCTGCGTGGGCCGCCGCGGTGCAGGTCGCCTCGAACGTTGTCAGCAACGTGGTCCGGAAATCCCCCAAAGACGGCATGACCGTTGATCCCCTACGAACGGTCGCCAAAGAGATGCAGGCCCTCACGGGCAACATTCGAAATCTCCTCGGGTCTGGTCACCCCTCTCTCGACCGTGCCGCCAAGTACTATACCCTGGCGGAAGGCAAGCACGTACGGCCTCTTATCGTGCTGTTGATGAGCCGCGCCACCCATCTCTGCCCCAAGAATCCGCGGCCGGAACCCATTCAAGGCGCGAAAGCCATTGATTCCTCAATATCGCCGCCCGAGATCCTCGCGGATGTTAATCCATCCGCCACGCCATTGTCCTCCTTGTCGACTGAACCCGAGCCTACCGATGGACCGCTGGACATATTGCCAAGTCAGAGACGATTGGCCGAGATAACAGAGCTCATCCACACGGCGTCATTACTCCACGACGACGTAATTGACCACTCTGTATCGCGGCGGGGATTCCCATCAGCCAATCTGGAGTTTGGCAATAAAATGGCTGTCCTGGCCGGCGACTTTCTCCTCGGACGCGCTTCAGTGGCGCTCGCGAGGTTGAGACACGTCGAAGTGGTGGAGCTCGTCGCCACTGTCATTGCCAACCTAGTTGAGGGAGAATTTATGCAGCTCAAGAACACGGAGCGCGACGAGCGAAGTCCCCAGTACTCGGAGAAGATCCTTACCTACTACCTGCAGAAGACCTATCTCAAGACCGCCAGCCTGATTGCAAAGTCGTGCCGCGCGACGGCGATTCTCGGCAACGCGGACGCCACCACCGTGGATGCTGCGTATTCGTATGGTCGGAATTTGGGGCTCGCGTTCCAGCTGGTCGATGACATGCTCGACTACACGAGAAGTGGCAAGGATCTCGGCAAGCCTGCGGGGGCCGATCTGGAATTGGGTCTGGCAACGGCGCCGCTGCTGTTTGCGTGGAAGCAGAATCCGGAGTTGGGGGCTTTGGTCGGACGCAAGTTTGAGATGGAGGGCGATGTGGACAAGGTGAGTTTCTGTTCAGTGTTTTTATTCAGCCCCCTTCCGGCCTCCTAGCTAGCCTCTCTTTGGCTCCGTGTCGCGTGCTCGTTGTTTACTTACAATTGTACTTTTCATAGGCCCGCCAGTTGGTATTGCAGAGCGATGGTATAGAGCAAACCCGAGCTCTTGCGCAGGACTACTCGGAAAAAGCTATTGCCGCTATTGCCGACTTTCCCGAGAGTGAAGCCAAGGAAGGTCTTATTGAGATGGCACAGAAGACGATCAAGAGGCAAAAGTAGCGTGGCTTTCTCGTTTGTTTGATTCAGCGTGAAGAGTTAGACGGACGTGATTGCGGCGTCTATTTCGTTTTATCTGCTGTGTACGACTATTTGAACGTGAAAATCGGGTGCAACGCCCCATCAACCTCCAAGACCAACCTCCAAGACCAACCTCCAAGACGAAAAGAAGGGGGGGGGGTCGAGGCCAGCGAGGAGAGGGCTTTTGTCACGAAGACTTAAACGGGTGAAATGCGACAAGATTGAAATGCTCATGGGGAGCTATGATAGATTATTTCGAGGGATTCACATGTATCATGCATGATGCGATGGCATATAGAAAGCGGTCCGGAGGCGGCGTGGTGTCGCCGTTTCTCCCTAGGCACCGAAAACCAGGTGGTCATTATGTTCAGTCGGGACCTTCGGCCGTTACAGACAGATTTTGTCTGCTCTGGGACGGGGCGTGTACTTGGGCTGTTAGAAATGCAACATCTTTTCCACGCTTCGCGCTCTTCGTTCACCTTTGCTGGTACTCGGTGTGCCGACGGGGAGTTAAAAAGGTGCGGGCGGGTGCTGAAGGCTGCAGATGGATAGATGCCCTCGTTGCTCATTGTCTAGGTAGTTTCTGCTGCAAAAGGACCGATATGATATGTCACGGATGTATTCGTTCTCACCTCGAGGTACCTCCATACCACCGGGCGCTCGACCTGCATCTCCCCCCCTCATTTGCCAGCAGAGCACCCCTCCACGGAGTACGAAGTACAACAACAATCGCAGGAACATCAACATCCTCGCATCTTCACATCCACCGCATGCACCACCATGGCCACCCCCAATTCATCACTCGCCGTTCCCCAACACGATGCCCTCACCATCCTGGTCTCCAGCCGCTCCGTGCTTCCCCATCTCCCCTCCGGCTCCCTCACCGTATCCCCCGCCACTATCTGCATCTCCCCCACCACCGGCAAGATCGTCTCCGTAACGCCCCAGATCCTCCCTCCGACCAGCTTTCCCTCCGACGCCCTCTACATTGACGTCTCACCGCGGCTGCTGTTACCGGGCCTCGTAGACGCCCATGTGCACCTCAACGAGCCCGGGCGCACGCCCTGGGAGGGTTTCTGGACGGGCACCCGCGCCGCTGCCTCGGGGGGTGTCACGACCGTCGTGGACATGCCTTTAAATGCGCTGCCGCCTACCACGACAGTCGGGGCGCTGAGGAAGAAGCTGGCGGCCTGTAAGGGACAGTGCTGGGTGGACGTGGGCTTTTACGGGGGGGTTGTTCCTGGGAATGAGGGGGAGTTGCTGGGCTTGGTCGAGGCTGGGGTGAGAGGATTCAAGGGGTTTTTGATTGATTCGGGGGTGAGTGTGTGTTTTTGACTTTTCTGCTGGGTTTGTTGCTTGCGATTGCTTGTTGTACCGGCGAGAGAACAGAAGCTTGTTGTACTCAGATGTGTGGCTCACAAACCTTGGGATGACAATACAGGTCGACGAGTTCCCGGCCATTACACCAGATGACATGGCCCTGGCCATGAAGACCCTCAAAGACAGCTCCACGACGCTCATGTTCCATGCCGAGATGGAACCTTGTGCCGGCAACATCCCCATCCAAACGGCCGCTGAGCGCAACAGTCCATTACCCAACGACGTCACCACATACCAAACCTTCCTCGATTCCAGACCCCCTACCTTGGAGACCACCGCCGTGGAGGCAATCCTATCGTCAGCTCCCCTCGCCCCCTCACTGCATCTACACATCGTGCACCTCTCCGCCGCGGAGTGCATCCCGCTCCTGAGAAACGCCCGAGCCCAGGGCACCAACATCACAGCCGAAACATGCTTCCACTACCTAGGCCTCTCAGCCGAGGAGATCCCCAACGGCGACACACGACACAAATGCTGTCCCCCGATCCGCAACGCCCATAACCGTCATGCTCTCTGGGAAGAACTCGCCGCGCCCGACTCCTGCATCAAGTCCGTCGTGTCCGACCACTCGCCCTGCACACCGGATCTGAAGCTTCTCCCCAAGGGCCTCTGTTGTTCCCCGGGCCCAGACGCAACCAAGTCCGATGCGGTCAAGCAAGCTGGTGATTTCATGTCCGCCTGGGGTGGCATCTCCTCCGTCGGGCTGGGCCTGTCCATCATCCACACTGCCGCCAACGAACGCAGCGAGACGGACGGATCGATTAGCATCACGGACATTGTCCGTCTATGCTGCCAGGCCCCTGCCGAACAAGTTGGTCTTTCTCACCGCAAGGGTGCCCTTGCGGTAGGTCTCGATGCGGATATATGCGTCTTTGACGATTCGGAGACGTGGACGCTGGGGATGGATGATATGCGCTGGAAGAACAGGTGCTCGCCATGGGAGGGGCATCAGTTTGTTGGCAGGGTCCGCGAGACGTGGTTGCGTGGACGGAAGGTGTTTGAGTTGGGGAGCGCGGAGGGGGGTTTTGGGGTGGGGGGATCGCCGTTTGGGGAGGTTATTACGGAGAAGAGGGCCTGAAATGAAGATGCTAGGCTACGAAGCAGCGTTGAGATTGTTATATAGGAGTACATGGACTCACCAACGCATGTGCTTGTCGAGGTGGCTGGCAGTGCGCGGTATGTGTTTCGTCGATTCAATGTTGGGGGCTTCACAAGACAGACAAGACAGACAAGACAGACAAGACAGACAAGACAGACAAGACAGACAAGACAGACAAGACAGACAAGACAGACAAGACAGACAAGACAGA